>CM071929.1:31953721-32133085 GCA_016081115.2 Rehmannia glutinosa | reverse complement strand
GGTAAAGAATGTCAATCTCAGCAATCACTTGATTCATGAAAAAAATGATAGTTTTTAGGGATAATTACAAAAAAACCCTCGATGTTCCGTCTAATTGCAAAAGAAACCCAGAGGTTTTGAAAATTACAAAAATCCCTTGAGGTTTGATCCGTTTTACACTTCCCCAACTCATATTTATAAAAATATTAATGTTACCCACTTATATTTAAGACAAATCAAACCTGAGGGTATTTTTTGTAATTTTGAAACATCTCTGGGCCTTTTTGTAATAGCCCAAACCTCAGGGGCGTTTTCGTAATTATCCCTAGTTTTATCAGAAACCGATAAGGTTTAGCATGCAAAGTATTAGGCCGGCCCCGTGTCCTTTATGCATCGTGTCTTTAGTTACAGAATGGAGTTGAAGGTATAGAGGCATTTATGAGATGACCAATATGAGTAGCCATTTCTCATATAAAACTGTAGGTATGATTGGAGCACAGTTCACAAACAGTTACAATTCATTAAATCGTAAACGAAGTGACTTACAGCAGGCATATCAACATAGTAGTTGACATGATCAAATGCTAGCGACAAGGGCGTGAACGGAAGCACCATTCCTCTTCTCACAGTTGCATTATGTCCATGGCTGCTCCCTTCAGATTTATTCTTAATAGGCACGTCGCTGCCTGCAAACATTTCGTGTTTCTCGTCGTCAGTTAGAAGGAATCCACAGCCATGGCATATCAATCATTTAGCGTCTTATGTAAAAATTATGAGTAACGATAATTTCATGACGGATATATAATGACTTAATATGGTAAAGGTTACACTATACTTCAGGGGCTTTTTGTGAATTAGAAACATCTCTTTTGTTTTGTAATTAGCCCAAACCTCAGAGGTTGTTCTGTAATTATCCCTAAATTTAATGAATATAATGTAGTTAATTTGTTTTCAGACCTTCTATTATGGGAGCTGCGGAGGCCGCACTTCCATCAGTGGCTGCACTACCATCAGAAGCAAGATTCTTTTTCTTTTTCTTGTCATTGTCGTCCACGATAACAGATTTCGAATCTCCAAACGCTGCATAAGTTTTGCAAGAAATGGTCAAACTTAGAACAAAATTTCATGAGTCTCAAGCAGAGAAGCATATGGAAAGCAAACTCTTACGATTCAGGTACGTCAGTGCTACAATGAAACAGATGTTGAAGAGAATCGAGAACGCAAAGAGAGCAGCGACACAAACCCAATACATATATTCCTCCATAAACATGCCCCTCATCCTAAGAAGAACCCTTCCAACTGTTGGTTCAGCAAACCTCTCATCGGTGTTTGGCTTAAAAAGAACAAGAACGTGAGATATTAAGGCAACCAATAACGAAAGAAGTAGAATTCAGACTTACTAAATTAACACTAGTGATCATTACAGAAAAGTCCCTCAGTTCGGGCTAATTACAAAAAATCCAAAGGTTTTGAAAATTGCAAAAAACTCCTTGAGGTTTAATTATGTCTTACATTTTCCCCTTCATAAGCAAAAAACATTTCAACCCCCCCCCCCCGATATTTATGGACACATTACAGTTGCCCCTTAAATTTAAGACAAAATCAAACCTGAGGAGTTTTTTGTAATTTTAAAACAGCTCAATTTTTTTTGTGATTAGTCCAAACCTCGTAATTATCCCTTAACATTATACAGATTAGCGTAAGAACTTACAGTGCTCCATCTTTTATCCAGAAACTCGTTGATGGCTATAGCATTCTGACCATACATCATAGGAGAAACATAATAGCCCCAGATCATCCATGGTTCAATGTCATCTGAAAAAGCGTTTAAAATTTATTAAGCAATCAACTCTACAATGCAATGTATGCAAAGACATTTTTAGTATAGAGTGTAATATTTGAGATTCGATGGAGGAAATTTTATAGAAATTCAGATACAAGAAATTATGATAATGAAGTGAGTTAGTGACAAAACAAATAATAATAAAAAACTAACCTCTTGCAATAATAAAACCACCAAGAACAAAGACCATTAGCAAAGTGAAGGTACCCAAAGTGTTTGCAACAACCTGTGTTCTTCCAAGTGCGGCAATAAATCGGAATAGTGATAAAGCCATTTGATGCAGTGCAAAAAATGCCAGCAATTGGCGGAAGAACCTGAAAAATAAAATGTGAGAAATTATAGTCAACAATTTGTAGTATTAGTCCAGAGGCTTAGTTAGAAAATACTATGATGGTAAGTTGGTATACACACAATATTCAATAACATGCTGCTACATTATAAAGCCAAAAGCAAGAAACATAGTAAATATTCGGGTTAATTACAAAGGAGCCTAGTTACAAATATCCCCATACCATTTGTTTTTATCTTAGAAATTTCACCCTCAATGCGCCCTTAAGAGAAAGTATTTGTTAGGTAAATACAATTTCAAGGGGATGTTTGTAATTTTGAAAGATAACCGGAGTTTTTTGTAATTAAGCTAAACCTCAAGGGTCATTTTTTTAATTATCCCTAAATAATCAGATGAATCACAATACATACCTACTAGCTTCAGGGGCAAATCCAATAGTATAATAGGTAAGAACGATCCATATCAACGATTCCATAAGAGAAAGTGGGATCCTAAGAACCCAAATCGGTAAAGAAAACGCCCACGCGGGATAAAACAGCGCATCCCTTTGTTTGAAGAACACAGGAAGCCTAAGAACCGTCAGTGCAAGCTCTGCCGTGCCATTAAACATCACATTAATGAGACTAAAAAACAGCGCTCCGTAAAATTTTCCTCCATCCGCCAACTGGCCAGAACTCATCTCTGTTCTAAAGAACACCGTGAACGTAATAATCGACATTATAGTAATCTGGAACGTCTTAAATATATACAAGAAAGAATTTCGCTTCATCAAAAGCCATTCCCTCGACAAGCAAGCCTTAAACAGTTCCATGTTGGATATTCCGTATTTATCGGTAACCAATGCAGCGGGATGAGCTTTAGTTCTATCGTATGGGATTGCCAGGTCATCGAAAAGCTTCTGTCCGATGTGGAAATTGCTGAAATGATCTACAAACTCGGCCACTGAAACATATCGGTAAGGTTCGTTCTTTTTGAACCAGTATTGCTCTTGATCTTTTACTGAAGTAACTTCTTGTAAAAAGTCTGCTACTCCTTTCCTATCCGGGCACTTGAACCCGACGCTCTCGAAAAACTCGAGAATGTTTTCGCGAGGACCTTGGTAGACGATTCGTCCTTCTGAAAGCAAAATAATGTCATCAAAAAGCTCAAAAGTTTCGGGTGCAGGCTGGAGAAGGGATATTATCATCGTCACATCCATGATGTGAACCATCTGCCTCATGTACTTAATAATTTGAAATGTGGTTGAGCTATCAAGACCAGTCGAGATTTCGTCCATGTAGAACACTTTTGCTGGCCCAACCAACATTTCACCTACATCAGCAGTAAAAGTTAGGAAAATAGAACTAAACATAGATTTCTACTGATTGCACAGAATCTGTATTCATACCAGTTGTGAGCCGTTTCTTCTGTCCGCCAGAAATTCCCCTTCTCATCTCATCTCCCACCAATATATCAGCACATATATCTAATCCAAGAATCTGCACTCATGAAAAACCACCTCAATGCTATGCATATAGGATTACTTTGGTTGTGACTAATTTAGTAAGTGTTTGCAAACACTTAAAAAAAAGTGATTGTAGCTTTTGGTTGGGAAAAAAAGTAACTTCAAGTAATTTCAAATGTTAACTTTTGTTTCTGATTCTGCATAATTTGATCAGAATCTAAAAGTAGTGAAGAGGTGCTTTAGATTTCTGGTTCTACTTCTGGTTTGAATTTTACAAACAAGTAAAACACTTTTACAACTGATCACGCTCTGTTAACTTATTCAACCTTTAGCTTCTATTTGCAAACACCACCAACTTCTGATTCTCAACTATCTTTTAGCTTCTATAACAATAAATCACTTCTAGTTTGAATTTACAAAAAGTAAAGCACTTTTAAAACTTATTCATGTTCTGTTAACCTATTCAACTTTTAGCTTTCCATTTGCAAACACCACAAACTTTTGATTCTCAACTATTTTTTAGCTTCTATTACAATAAATCACTTTTTCAATAAGCAGTAGCAAAAACTCCCTTAGAAGGTTACACAAAAGAGGAGAAACCAGACCTTGAGGACGTAATCCGTCACTAGACTAGATTCTTGGCCAGCCACTGCTGTGGCTTTCATGAATGCATCGATTTCAGGGTCCGGTTTAATTCCTGCCTCTTTTTCTCGCCTGGACAATTCGACCAGAAGGTCATATCTCGTTCCAACTCCTAAGCAACGTCCAGAAAAATTTAATGTCTCCCGAACAGTCATCTCTCCATGGTGAAGGTCATGTTGGCTTATATAAGAGCATGTCCTCTGAGGAATGAATTCCGAAAACTCATGACCACAATAAGTGATTTTTCCGGTTACCTACCAATGAAAGCAAACGAAAAAAGTGACTTTTCGGAAAAGACCGCAAAAAAAGAGAGAACGTTTTATAATAGCAAAAGGACCACACATACCCTAAGATCTTCGTCCAGCTTCCCAGCAAGAGCCTTCAGCAATATAGTTTTCCCAGCACCTGGAGGTCCGAGAAGTAGTGTCATCCTACACAACGGGCGAATAAATTTCATCATATGATTCAAACTGGATACATTTAACATATACATTTTCCTTGTATAAATGTTTGCAGCTGTCATAAACCAACCTTGAAGGTTTTATAATTCCGCTGACATCATGAAGTATCTTGACAGACTTCCTCTTTGAGGGGATAATCTTCAACTTTTCAAAAACTCCCTGTAGAAAAAAAAATATAAAATTGCTGAATATAACTAGAATGCCCGTTATATGCAATGATACTTTGAAAAGAAACATATATCTCCTCATTGTCAAAATAATAACTACAACAAAAATCATATTGCTTATGGAAATTTATTCTTGATCAATACAAATAGAAACCAAGCCAAACTAATGAAATAAACGGAAAGATAAGGCTGCGATTAAATATGAAAGGAGATTCATGCAAGAGAATTTTTTTGACCAAACATACTATTGTTTATGAAAATTTTCAGACCCCACATAGTGGGATTAAGGCTTAGTTTGTTGTTGATATATACTATTATCTCACTTTCACTTTTTCTCATTTTTTCTCTTACCAATCACATCTACACATCTTTTTCACAAAACTAATCATTATTATATTCTCCCACAAATTTTACTATTCATTCACTCACACATTTCTAATTAACTCTCCTTCGTATGAAGGTTGCATGAGGAAGGGCATCCGGCGTAAAACTTTGCCACTTTGCTTTTTGTGTGAATTTGTAGTGTTAATTAATTTGACAATTAATTGACACTATAAACTTCACACCACCGACCCCACATAGTAGGATAAGGTGCAGTTGATGATGATGATGATGATGATGATGATGACACATTTCTAATTAACAATCATATTCAATCATTATTTTACTATTTTTAAATCAAATCAACTTTCATCATCACTTTTTCATCTCGCATCCAATCACTCTGAAAATTCATATTTTTTCTTCCAAAATGAAAGCATATCCAATCGAACAGTAAAGCTCTCTACTTCACGAACTCCCTAATCCGTATTGCAATTGCACGAAATTTGAAATACGAATAAGAATCAAGATCCAATTACCTCAATCATATTCAAAGTAGAGTTCAACAGAGTAGGAAGCGCCCTCGATCCAACATGTGCATCGCCTTCGACCGACAGATGCTCACAACGAACTTCCACTTTCGGAATATCAATCCCAACTCTATTCAACAACAAAAAAACAGAGTTTCAAATCTTAATCCGAACAAAACAATACATACTTTTTCATCATTTTAATACATCAAACAAACATCAATCTCACCTATCAGTTCTATCTCTCAGCCTCTGCAAAAACCGCTCATTATCTTCATCAACAACTTTAAGTATATTCTCCATGAGGCGCTTCTTTTCTTGATTCCCAAGATGGGCGAAATCGACCTCGTCGCGGACGATTTTCCCATCCTCCATTACTTGCTTCAGAATCCCTTTCCTCGTACGATCATACGTCGGGAGCCGCTCGATGGCGGCCCACATAAGCTCCTCTTGATCATCATATTCTCTCCCACTTCTCTGAAAAGCATCCTGTCCTGGTGCTGTGAAAACCTCCCTCACACTAGCCGAAGCCCAACTTCTCGTGCTCACAGATGCGAAACTGATCCGTCTACTGCCCGATCGACGGCTGAGAGACCTCGCCGCCGCCAGGTCATCCCCGGCAAGCGCCGCCATTTTATTTTTTTTAACAAAAAATCACTGCTTCAAATGCCAGGATTTAAACTTCCCAATTCGAACCCGGAAAGGAATAATTTGTTTTAAAGCTGCACAGAATTCAGCACTATAAATAAGAATATTAATTCATACTGCCAAAAAAAAAAAACTCTACATCAAAGATCTAATTTTTTCAGAGATTATATAAGTATAGCTTTTTGTGCAGTATATCAACAAGCTTAAACTTTCAGCAAACATTATTCTTCCTGGGGATGCCCAGCTTAATATAATTAATAGTGATAGTCTAATTGATGCCATCAAGAATAAGCAGTCAAGATTTTTTCATCAAAATAATAATTAAATAACTAATAAACAATAACAACACCAGGAATAGTATGACAGTCCAAGACAAAGATCATCACACACATTCTGTAAAAGAAAAGAAAAACACTTGTTTAATCCAACCCATATGCAAAAAAATAAATTCTTTACTTGAATCCAAAGAAAACAAAAAAGAAATATACCAGCTTGATCCGACCCATATGCAAAAAAATAAAAAATAAACAATAAAAAAACGATTCTTTACATGAATCCCCTCCAACCCATATATGTATATAAATTATTTAATAAATCTGCATGAAATAACTTACAAGACAATGAGACACCACAAAAGGGCTGCAGAGAAAAATCAAAATCAAAATCAGCCAGCAAGAAAAAAATACTTGCTCCCGTGAAAAAAGGTGTTTAATCTACACAATTTGTTTTTCACACACAAGTGTGTAAACTAAGAAAGACAAAAGTGTGTGAGCACTGAGATTTTTATATTGTTGATTATAGGACTTGGTCTTTGTGGGACACACATAACAAACAGTAAGACGTAAAGTATGTTACAGACTGGACACTTTAAAAGATCTCTATTCAAATGGGGAAGTTTATTTATTTACACTGAATTATATAAATCAGATAAGTTCTATCCGGTTCCGATTTACAATAGGTCAAGAGAAAGAAGGATTCTCATTTTCCACGTTTAGCCTTCTAGATGGCCATCTAGAAGAGTATATATATAGTGAGATATATATTTATATATATGTATATATGTGGAAAGTGTAAAATAACAGTTTTGCCCCTGAGCTTTTGGTTATGCAATACGTTACACCACGAATTAAAAAATATCAACATATAACCCCCTCCTCACGATAGGGATTTCGACTGAATCGAGCTGAACTTTTAATAAGAGTTTGAGTTTGACTCGTTTATTATCGACTCGAACTCGAGCTTAATTTATTGAATATATTGATGGATACACGAACTTCTTCGAGTTTAATTGAACATAGACGAGCTAAGTTAATATCAATTATAAATTAAAGTATTCTTTAATTTATTACAAAAATAAAATTATATATTTCTAAAACACACAATATATCTACTAAATTTTACAGTTACCTACAGAATACCTGCAAAGTTAAAAATATTATTTCCCCAAATTATACCGACTAATTACTGTCTATTTACGGACAGAAATACTATAGGTATTTACCAACAGTTTTAAATTTTGTTGGTAATTAGTCACCAATAATAATTTTACCTTCAATGGTTTACCTGCACTTTACGATTATCTTAATATTTACATACAGTTGTTTTTTGTATGTAAATTATTTTTTTCTTGTAATCGACTCCAATTGGAATTTTTGTAATTATTCATAATTAAATTTATAGTTTAAAATGTCTAAATTACAAAACGCTTCAACAAAATGTGTGAACCCAAAATAGAGACATATATAAAACATATTGGGTTCACACATTTTGTTGAAGCGTTTTTCCCAATTTGTTGAACCCAAAACGCTCCAATATGTTTGATATATGTAGAGACATATATTGGATGAAGAATTTTATATATGTCGATCTTCATCCTATTGAGGTTTTTCCCATTTTATTCTATTTGATATATGTAAATTATGTTTGTTTTACTTTATTACACCGTAAATGTCTCATTTTCAACTTTTCATTTTTCATTATGAATCATATATTCTCAATTTTCATCTCTCTCTCTCTCTCTCTCTCTCTCTCTCTCTCTCTCTCTCTCTCTCTATATATATATATATATATATATATATATATATATATAAAAGACTCACTACAACCACCACATACTCAATTTTAATATTATATTATGTGATTGAGACGTACTACATCACCTACATTCGCATAAGTTATCATTTCTAAATTAAATTTTTAAAGTAGACCTCGTCATTATCAACTTACGTATCATCTAAAATAAATTATTATTTTATCATGTTTTGCTATAAGAATAAAACAATATTAAACCAAATATATTCTGTTTTTACACCATATAAATTTTTCATTAAATTTTTTATAATCAACACATTTTCATTTCTACATTTTCCAACAAAAAATTGGAAATTCATATTAATGTGGTGGAAATTTTGACCCTTACTTGTATGAATACCTTACAAGCAATACAAGAATTTTGGTTTATAGTGACCAAAATTTAACGAGGGTATGAATAATTGGTCATAAAAGTATGATTTGTGAAATTTAATAAGGGTATGAAAAATTGGTCATAAAAAATAATTGGTCTACACGACATTAATTCCACCGAGATTTGAAACGACATTTTATGTAGAAATTTAAAAGTAAAAATTTTGACTTTTAAATTATTTTTTAATATGTTTTTGAAAGAAAACACTAAGGTTAACGGTCATATGTTATTAATAGACTTCGTATGGTAAAAGTTGTAACTCTTCTAATCATCACTCTCATTATGAGATATTATTTGGTCTTACTTATTAAGGGTGATGTTAAGGGTTCAAACTCAATCTCTCCCCTACAATCACCTTTATAATGGTTGAAATCTGTACTAAAAAAAAAAACTCCTCTAATCCTAGTTGATTGAGGGGACCAAAAATACGAAAATGAGTATTATGTAACATAAAATTGTAATAAGAGATTAAAACGATGCTACTCAATTGGATATCACCTAAATCCCGTGTGATTTTAACATTTCCAATTATAACATATGCATATGTTTTTTTTCCAGAAAAAATAAAATAAATTAAAACACATATCACAATCACAAAGGAGTTGAGTGATACCAATTGGATATCATCTATGTTATAAAATTTATGGCAATGCAATTTATTATCATTGCTTACAGTTATAGAGGTTTAGCATTACTTTAATGAACCAGTCTAGTAGCAAGTTGAATTATTTAGAGACTAGGTAATAAGTTGTGAAGTACCATTTTTGTCCTTACGCCGTTGATCGAAACTTGATATATAGCCTCATTCAATATTCTTTTCCCAACAACTATATATGTATCATTTTTACTTTTAATTGAAATAAATAGAGATAATTTTGACGAAGTGAGTTTAATTATTTATTTTACCAACAAAATTTTAAATCAAATCGCCGGCTTTGTATTTCCCAATTCCCATGCGCTCCATTAAAATTTGATCTATACTTTGGCCAAGATCAATCAATAAAAACCATTAGTTGTCAATTTATAATTCAAGAATAGGACCTCACATGTCATCCTCCAAGTTTTATTTTTTATAATATTCAAGAATATTCTCCTAACTTTATAATATTAAGAATAGGACCTCTCACATGCCGTCCTCCAAGTTTTATTTGACAAATATAACATTTTAATCTTCCAAACTAAGGGTCTAAATGCAACCCAGATTCACATTTAATTATTATTAATTTGTGTGCTACGTAATTCAACACTTTTCTTCTTCCATGGGGCCATGGATATTGAAAGCCCATATATAGGAATAATGTGAATTAATGTCACGGGTCGCAAAGTTGGAAAATATGATATTATTGACATCCAACTTTTTGTAGGTGTTACTTACAAATTGTAGTAGCAAAGTCAATTAGTAAAGTTGAAAATTTTAAGTCACATATATATAATTTTCCTAGTCATATATGTGAGGCTCCGATTTTTATACCATGATTTACACGATCCACATATATTTAAGATATATTATTTTAATATTTGATTAATTATTCTTATATTCACTATTTATTTTACATAATACGATATGTTATCAATATTAAAGTTACTTAATTTATTACCTATTTACGTGATAATGCAATTGATTTATATTATTACTTAAATTTGACGACTATTATCATTTGTTCTTACAACGTGATTCGGTAAAATACTATTTAAAATCTATTTTTTTGTATTTGAAAAATAAAACTCTTGTCGCCATATTTTTTTTAAATGACGACGATACTTATATTTAATCATTTTTCATAAAGCTACTATTGCTCAGTCAATCAAAATAATTTTTTTTACTTAAAAGAAAATGTGTCTTAATTTTGAGATTTTGAAATATCCTTTTCAATAAACTCAACATTTTACTCCAAATATATTATCTTGAGTTAACAAAAATTTATTATAATTTTGAAAACTCTTGGCATAAATTAAAGTAATATTTGAACCTATTTTATTAGAAAATAATTTTGCTTTACAAGTAAACTATTTTATTTTGTGCTCTATTAAAACCATCTACTACTAATTTGATACTTTAACAAAAATAATGACTCATGGTTTGAAAGTTCATTAGTAAAATTTCAATTTCTGAAAGAATAGTATTTGAGATTTATTTTGTTAAAAATCCGACCTTTATATTAAAATAGCTAAGTGCCTCATTCTTGATTTGTTGAACTGATTACTACTCGATTTAGCTAATATATATATCATTTATACTTAGAATTATATTTATTTTATGGTGTATATTAATAACACCTATTTTCACTTCTTTAATGATTATCGATTTCTTTCAACTTTCAACAAAATATATTAACCAGTTGGATTTCTCTCTTAACAACTAATTATTTTTTTGTAGCATATTATTTATTTAAATATTTTAGTAATTTGAAAATTATATTTATTTCAAAATAATTTTTATAATTTGATATTATTGGTTCTAATTCTATTTAATACCTTAGATTATAAGTAATGATACTACTTGGGATTTACTAGACACCTTATAACTAGATGACTAAAGTAAGATAAATATAAGATTTGATTTATATGAGAGGATACAAGATTGTCTTTTTTTTTTTTTTTTTTTTTCTTGTCTTTTTCTTCTTTCTTATTCACTTCAATCGCAAGCCTTTTCAAGCCCCAAGATAAGTCTTCAACTCCCAACCAAGCATGCCTTCCTAAACCAACTTCCAAGATGGAACAATGAGTATCTAACATTAAGAGAAGAGAGGGGAAAAGAAGTCTTGACATTTCACTCAACACACTTAGAAAATCCTACCAAAACAAGCAACATCATCTCTTTCACTAAACCAAAGGGCTGAAAATTCTAAAAGTAAGAGAGTTTCAATTGTGTTTAAGGGACTAGCTACCAAGATAAAGGTAAGACTCCTTTAGGGTGTTCATCTTTCTTCTTTCTTTTCTTCATTTCTCCATTTTTCCATCACCTTTGACCCTCAAAAACATCTTATAGGGGCTGTCCTAAGAGCTTTGAGGGGACCTTGAGGAAGCTTGTAAAAGCTAGAAGCATTAGACCATTCCTACCAAAAGCACAAGAAGTTAAGGTGGGTGAACTTTTTCAAAAACTCATGATATTTTCTTGCATAAAATAGCATGAAATTATGTCTTTATATTATTTATATTTCTACAAAAAAAAAATTAGTTTTTATTCTGGAAATTTCGTCAAAAGATATGTGAACCTATGTCAAAAGTGATTTTTCTTAGAAAAATAAGCTTTTGTATGCTAATATATTTTTTTTTTTTGGCATGAATGTATGTATTTTGTTTTAAGACATATTTCTGGAAAATTTTCAGTTATATTCCTGGAATAATTTCGAAAATAAAAAAATTATATATATGTGTATTGGAATTAAGCCAAAAGTGATTTTACATAAAGAAAATAGCTTTTGTATGCTTTTAGACCTTCTTGTTATAGATGTGTTCAAAATAACTGAGAATATGATAAATATATTTTTATATATTGTATAAGTATTCTGGACATATGAAATTGTAAATAAAATCGAGTTTGGGCCACTTTTGCAAATAAAGCAAATTATAGGGCCAAAAATGATAAAACCAAAAACTATGGAACCCACTGTAAAATTTCGAATTTCTGGACTGAAATTTCTGTAATAACAATGAAAAATAATAATTGGGACCCTCCGGGTCAAGCAAGTGCGAATACAAGAACTTTTGGACACTAAAATGGTAATTTTCCAAACTTTAGGGGCTAAACTGTAAATTTCGAAAATTTGGACAGTTACTGTACCAAACATTTTATGAAATTATTTTACTTAATATTCTGGATCTTTAGTCCAAATTTCACGAAAAACGGGCTTGAAACGAGCCCTTAACGGTAAAATTGCCTTTGGGGTTAAAGTGGAATTTTTCAGAAAATCGGTACTAAATCTAGGAATTTTTCGAAACTATTTTTAACCCACATAATTACTGCCCCAAAGAAATTATTAGACTTGGAATCTCATTAAAACCTTTTTCGGTTTAAGAGATATCTATTTTTAAATGTATCAGGTCAAAATAATAAATTGAGAGAAAACTAGGACTGACCTGCAATTTTCAAAGATTGTACCCCGAGACCCATAAAATATGATTCCTTAGATTTTTTAGAAAAATTAAAGACTAACCTTGCCCTTTTCCGAGTCCGGGATCACAACTTATGAAATTTTAAAACCCGGCATAAATTTTCCTCTTTAATTAAAATATTTTATTTTACAATAAAATTTATCAAGGTCATAGAAATTATTTTATCTTCTAAAATTCAGTTTATTTATGAAACATTAATATTTTATTTAACTAAAATTCTATTTTAAAATTATTATCCAAATTTATTCGAGATTTTCATATCGACTAATTGTCCCGTTAATAAGGCGACTTCCTCGTCCGCATAACCCGAACCTTATTAAAAACTTCAGTATAATACACTGAATTAATGAATATAACCGGCTAGATTACCCCTCCGGTATCTATGCCGTGTCATTGACTGACTGACTAAATATCGGATGCGGCGAGTCTATGAACGCACCGGTCCTATTGACTGACTGACTGGGTTGGCGTCACACTTTCGTGTGCAACCAACTGATATGAATTGACGGTTTTATGGAATGGATAATCGCGTATGGGATGGGTGGCTTGGCTACGATCTCATGCCGGCCTCCATCGCCCAACTCCCAACCTCGAGCCAGGATAGGAGAGTCCGCGGGCGATTGGGTCGTAGGATTTCAGGTATAATCATGATTATGACGTTCTCCGAGCTTAGTGGCTCCACTTTGTGGAGATGTCGTGCCAATCGGGATAGCGGCTATAGCCCTATCGACAGGAGGGATAAGGTGTACTATTTGGGGAGATGATGTTTGATCAACACTTCTCTGCCGTATAAGGTGGCCTGGGTTGGCGTCACACTTTCGTGCGCAACCAACTGATATGAATTGACGGACTATCGGGTTGGCGTCACACTTTCGTGCGCAACCAAGCGATATGAATTGTGGATCGATCGGGTTGGCGTCACACTTTCGGCGCAACCAAGTGATCTGAATCGATTTAATCGATGTTAAATAATACTAATAAAATTATTAAATAAGTATATGAGAATGCATTGACGTTTCTTGCATCAAAATTCATGAAATGATTTTCGCATAAAGTATAAGCCCCACTTGCACACACTCACCACACCCATCGAGAATTTTTGTCTCACTCCCACCTATTTTTCCAACCAGGATGATGAGGTTCGCCGAAAGAAGACCACAACGAAGATTTCAAGCTACGATTAGCTCTCTATTGTCTTTGGACTATTGAGACAAATTGAATTTCATTTTATATTGGACAATTCCTAGTAATTTCTTATGTAATAGCCGGGCGTAGTCAGAAAAATGATGGTGACCAGGATTTAATTTTATTTTTCGATTAAGTTGATTGTCTTCGACTTAGTTTATTTAATATTCATTATATTTTGGGATTTTTCTATTTATTTGTTTGGGTTATATTAATGAATAAATGGGCCGGCATGGTAAACCAGCATAAGTTAGACCGTTCGAGTCACGACTCCCGATTTTGGGGCGTGACAATATATATAGTCATATAATGAATATATATTACATTATTTGTTTTAAATTAAACCACATATGATGATTGATGGAAGATAATCGACAAATAAAAACAGCCTGTTATTTGTTGATTTGTTTGTTTGTTTGTTTTTTTGTGGACAACTAAATCAGAAGATTTTTGATGAAGAATTCTGAATTTCCACTAAAATATAAAATCAATTTAATACTTATTTTCCGTGCCAATAGTAAGTACTAGTGATCAAACTCATTTGAAATGTAGCTTATTGCCTTATTTTGAGAAAATGCTTAGTTATGTAATTATTTATTGGGACAATTACAAAAACACCCCTGAGGTTCGGGCAAAGATTTTTAAAAATTGCATAAACCCCATTGAGGTTTGATTTATCTTACATTTTCCCACTTCATAAAAAAAAACATTTCAAAAACCCCCCTGACATTTATAAAAATATTGCAATTATATATCCCCCTAAATAGTAAATATAGAATATAATCAAACTTGAGGGTTTTATTTGTAATTTTAAAACATCTCTAGGTTTTTTTGTAATTAACCCAAACCTCAGGGGTGTTTTTGTAATTATCCCTTATTTATTTAAATTAAGTCATACGCGAAGAATAATCAAAGCACTCGAGACAACTTTAATCGACCAATCTTTTCAATTAAAGTACTCGAGCATTTTTTTGAAATTTGTTAAACTAAGAAACCGTTAACGACTTTGGTATATATTTGAAGATTTTATTCGTAAGGTTGAAATTAGGTCGAGAAACTAATTTAAATTTGTCAATGAACAATATATAGTTGTTTTGTCAAATATAAACTTTTCTTCATTTTAAAATAATATTTGACAGACGACAAAAACAATGTATGATTAGTCAAAAAACTTGACAAACGATTAAGTACTTAATTAATGTTGCCCAGTATTGACAATAACACCTAAATCAAGCCATTTTGTAATGATTTCTAATTAATCTTGTCATTTGGAGATTTATTTTGACAACATCATTTGGAGTAATTAAATATTTGGGACAAAAGATTTTTGAGACCCAAATATTCCCCCAAATGGGAAAATGTCGTTTTTGAGGGTAAAATGCTAAAAAGCATGAAAAGGACTTCCGCATATAAGTATTGAAAGTAGAGCTGTCAAAACGGGCTAGGCCCGTCGGGCCGGCCCACCCCGCTCCGCCTAAGGTAGAAGGGCGGGTTAAGCATTTAGTTGATAAGTTGATAGTAGACTTCTCAAAAGCATATGAGCCCGCCTTTTGACGGGCTACTAAATACTTTTGAGAAGTCTACTATCAACTTATCAACTACCTTGTCTTCAATTTGATTTAGTCATAAAATAATTTCTGTGCGTAAACTGTAATTTTTCTTGTTGTATATATATATATATATATACATATAATAAGTCTTTAGTTATTATATTCATTTTCATATTATATCTTTTACTTTTTGTCTTCATAATTGTTATTTTAATTTAGTGTATATGTGATTAAGAAACAAGATTTTGATTTTTTTTTATTTCTAGATATTGAAATTACAGTTATATATTGAATTTTGACAACATATCGATTATGAAAGAATGAAAAGAACGATACATTAAGATTTAGAACTAATAAAGTGACGAAAAAATGCTTTTATAACTATTTGTTTATGTGCCAGTATAAAATAATATAAATATAATTTTAGTTTAACATTAATATTTTTGTTAGTACATATCTTAGGAGCCGGATGTGATATGAATCAAACTCAGGCGTCTAGAGTCTAGACTCTGATCTAGGTTTGACTTTTCAAAGTCTAGTTCGATCACTATATGGTTCTCCATTTAGCATTAATAAATAATTATTATAAAAAAATGTGTTGCCCCCACCTCGAAAAAGAAAAAAATCTGGCTCTATAGTAGCCGATAGGTATTTATTTGGCGATCTTCCTTGTTGTTAAGGCATGTGAATTAAGTGGGACACTTTGCCAAAATAGGTGCGTCACATCCCATGATTACCTTTGGCAGAAGAATGAGAAATGGAATTGCTGTTGTCTCAAAAAGATAGTCGGGCGTAGCGCAGGCGAGTAAAAAAAAAAAAAAAAAAAAAAAAAAGCATGTGAATTAAGTGGGATCCTACTGAACAAATAATTAAAGATTTTTAAAGTTAGTTCGAGAATACCTTCCTTCTTGAATTAATACTCCATTTCACAAGGTGCAAAGTACGTATGTATGACTATACACTTTGACAACATCAAAGTCATTGAAAGGTGAATTAATACTTCGAATTGAAATAAATCACACCTTGAGTGATAATTTGCGTAGATACTTGATGTAAGAGCCACGTACGTTTCCCCTATTTCAATATTTGAATATCAGTTTGGATTGATACAAAACTCAAATTGTCTTAATTTTTTAAGAAAATTATGTATTGATTCTTTGAAAATTTTAATTTTGTAAACTTTTAAATTGAAGTTATATATGCTGATTTATATTTTTAAAAAAATCTGGAAAAATGAATATAACATTCAATATGCAGTTAGTATGAGAATATTCAAACTAATTTATATCACTGGTATCAGTTAGATATTCAAGGGTTGCAAGCTTTGCTTCGCTTAAAGATGTGTTCCAAAAAGAAAAGAAAGAAAATAAAATCAAGAGTCCGTCGGATATTTAGCTATTTGTCCGTAACAAAAATATTTTTAGCCATTTTTCAGTTCAATTTAGAGGTGTGCACAGGACTTGGAGATTATATACTGAAATCGAACTGATCATATCAAACTAAAAATATTCGTTGACTTTTTTATTTTCTCAAATCAAAACGTCCCGAAATTTTTATTGGTGCGATTCTGAATATTCAAATATCCGTACCAGAACCACAACGAACCATACTAAACCTAAGATCCGAAACTAGAACCGTTTTCAAAGAATTTTTTTATATACACATATATAATATTTTTATCTTATTTATATTTTGATGGTGAATTAACTGTATATTCTTTGAAATCCAATACTATATGAAACATAATACTAAAATTTATCAAATTAAAAATTAGCATACTTTTTCAATATATCAAATAAATAATTGAATAAAATTTAATTCACTAAGGGTTATACTATATTAATTATTTATCAAAAAATAGTTGATATCATATTAATTTATTTAAATATACTCAATAAATTAAATAAAAAAATCATAGATGATTTGTATAAAATATTTTAAGTTGATGATATTTGACTTATTAATAATCATAACTAGACTCATTCTCTGATTAATGAAATTAATTGATATTTTAGTTAAATAATTAGTAAATTACACTTAAACTAAGGGTAATTCTCTAATCAATAAATTGAGACACTGATATTATAAACTTATATAAAGTTTTATTTCATATATAAAGAATTTTTCTAGAAGAAGAGCATATGCAAAAATTGGCTGCCAAGTGGGACTTGGAGAGATATTTTGAGGAGTTTTCTAAAAAATACACACATGTTTTTAATGTATTGGGTTGGTGGAAAGTCAATGCAATCGAATATTTGATCTTAAGCAGTGTTGCTAGAGATGTTTTGGCAATTCATATTGTGATTTATATTTTGTGCGATACAATTTGAGTAAGATTTTATAATAATTTAATGTTGATTAATTTTTTGTCTCTTTTTAAAGTATGAATAATCTTCGATTCTCCGACTCTTTGTTCTGGGACCTAATCGGTCTATTAGATCGAATATCCGTATTGAACTGTCCCGAAATTTGGGACTTTACAATATGGATATATTTTAGCTATAACATGATTCCAGATATTAACTTTTGAAATATTCGTACCGTACCGTGCACATTCCTAGTTTAATTGTCCATTTTGCTCTTTTTTTTTCTTTAATTTCTCGGAATCAAGACTTGTTTCTCGGGACCGATAATTATTTCTCAAGTCCAAGAAATGTACCACATCAATTTTTGAAAAAAGACCAAGTAACTCATCAAATAATATAAGAAGCAATTTTTTTAATCAAAATGGTTAAAAAACATGTTTTTGAAAAGCTTGACTATTTTTTATTTTCAATACACATATCTGGATTACCACTAAAATCAATTACGAACAATTAATCCTGCAATTGAATGCTTAGATTTTTTTAAATCCACATCCACATCTGAGCAAACTAAGGCTTATATGTGTTGGGGATTGCACAATGAAAATTCTCCGATTTTTAAGTACGCGGTCGAGAGAATAATCGAATATCAAATATATTCTTTTTAAGTAGCATTTTTTTTTAATTACAAAGAAGATTGTACGGGTGAGGAATCGAACCCTTGACCAAGGGTCTAAGAACCTAACTAGGATGTTGTCATATCGCATGGGTCTTGACAAAGTAGGAGTAATTTATGTGGTGTATAAATATCTAATATAAAGAACATTGATAGTAATCTAATAACTTGTTTAGATAATTCTTATCAAATAAATCATATGTAATCACGAATCACGGTAAAATAGGATCCATGTCCTTATCCTTGCTAGTTGATTTATATTTCCGTTGGGCCCAAGATGAGCCCACCAGCTCGACTTAGTGTATGGCTCAACTAATCTAATCATACCATATCCAACCATATGAGGCAGAGAATTTAGGGGTGGGCATCCGAGTTTGGGTTTTCGGGTCCCGATCCGACCCGAGCATATTTTACCCGAACGGGTCGAGTTTTTGCGGAAAAAAGGGTTTCGGGTTTGCCCGATACCCGGCATTACAAGTTCGGGTCGGATGGCGGGTTTTGTTCTTCTACCCGATCGGATTTCGGGTATCCAAAATTTTTTATAAAAAAAAATATATGTTTTACATTGAGGGTTTTCTTTCTTTTGTTTCCATTTTACACAACTTCAGTCTTTAGAGTTCACCTGTGGGGGCGGCTACTGCAATGGTAGAAATATTTTCATTTCGCCAAGATGTAAACCAAAAAGTTTTAGAGAAGATTGAAGAAATGAGTTGCTGAGCAAGAAGAGAAAAGAAGAATAAAGAAAGAGAACAAAAAAAGAAAAGAGAGAGACGTAGACAAAAAGCTTTAGGATTCACTGATTCAAATTGCATTTTGATTCGAGATTCATTTTGTAATTCATTTACATTTCATTTTTATTCCAACTCATTTCGCATTTCATGTGCATTTGCATTTCCTTTTCATTTGCCTCATTCCCCATTTCCAATTTCTCTTTGCCTTTTTCTTATCTTCAGGTTTAGTTTCACTTCAATTTTTTTTTTAAATTTTCTGTCATTACCCGATACCCGACTCCCGGGAACCCGAAATATTCGGGTACCCGACTAATGATGGGTCGGGATCGGGTAGTAATATATGCCGCACGACTAATTGGGTATGAAAACCCGAAAATCCGATCCGATGCCTACTCCTAGTGAGATATTGATGCATGCAAAAGCGTGAACAACGAAAAATGTTGTTCAAAATGAATGTCGGAAAATATTGACACAAAGAGGAAAAAATAATTCTTCAAACTTTTATTAAAAAAAAATCATCAATGACTAAAACGAATCAAAAAGCACCCCGCGGAGATTAGGCATTATTACTATTATAATTGAATGTGATATTTCTTGTAAAAATAAAATAAAATTGAATGTTGATAAAATGACATGATTGGTCGTATAATGACTAAAAAAAATACTAAGATCAATATTTTGAAAGGTGTTAATTGTTAATTTGTTATATATAATTTAGTTGATATTCACGAGATTAGTGTCTGGAACAGTTAATATAACAAAACTAATTTCTTTTTTTAAAGGAAAAATTAGTGCTTGCTGGGCTGCAGCCCATCCATTCTTGAGTAGGTCCACGAGTCATCACTTCACTAATTCTTTTAATTGGGCTGTCAATTGAATTCTATGAATAAAAATTAAACTTAACTTTTAAATATTAAAACGATGATCATAAATATTTAAATTCACATATATATTGAAAACGCATGGCATTTTTTTTTTTGTGTTTTGAAAATGGTATTTTCAAAATTAATGACATTTTATTTGGTGCCCTTAAATTGGAGAGATGCTAAATATTGGAAAACGTCATTTGAATTGAAAAACTTATAACTTTCAAAATGCATGTACCAAAATATCACGATCAGAATTACAATCAACGCCTCATAAATATTGATAGACATGAATAAATAACTTAATATCTAGCTTTTCACAAAAATAAAAAGAGGTCAAGTACCTGACTAATTTAGCTATTACCATTATTTACTAAGAACATAATAGAAAAAAATCATTTTTTTTTCTTACTTTTAATCTTGATTTTTTCTAATTCTTGTCACATCTAAAGACCTATAAGCTGGATAAAAATATGACAAGACTCAGTCATGAGACAAACACTTGAAGACTAAATCTTTCAGTGGAAATTCAAAAAAAAATTTGTTACATTGTTTAATTTGGATCTTATTTGTTTGTTTTGTTTCGTTTGAATCTGCAGAACAACACACAAGAAATATTTGTCTTTTAGTTTTTATCACATACATTTGAATTTTTTAAGACTTCTCCAAGTTTTTCAATTACAAATTAAGAATCTAGGATCAGGTATATCATATATATATATATATATAGGGAGGAGATCCTATGAGACCATAGCTATAGGTAGGAACATAAGACTCAATCCACACCCTCCAACCAAATAAAATAAAAGACTAGGATTTTTAATGGGATTTTATAGTAATTAAAAAATAGTGGGGACCAAATAGGGGTACAATTGGAATGTTAAAATCAGTCAAATAACTGTTTTCCTAAAATCAAGGAATAAAATCTTTCCATAATCACCATCTTATTCTCCATGCTTTTACCAACGTGAACTAGCGTCCAACAACCAGCCTTCATCATCGTCTTCTCCCACGATCAAAGCAGCATAAAAAATACAGAGAAATCCCACGCAAAAATCGAACCTGCAAACACAGAGACAAATCGAAATTACAACCAAGAAAAACACCAATATTGAAAACCAAGCATCAAAACACAAATCAAATCATCATCAAAAACACCAAAAAATCGCAACCCACATCAACGGATCGATATCTTTGTTGGAAAAAATCGATGGTGTATACCGAATGACCACGTAAAATCGAGCAGAAAGTAAATGAAAGTCGAGGCAAGAGTTGGACTCTTTGTCTTTAAGATTTAAATTGCCCCGCTCACGGTGTTAACGGAAATCGCAATCGCCTCCCAAGATACAACGACTTACGCCTTGTGATAGAACACTACAAATCACAAGACACTTCGAACTTTTAGTGTTTTTGAACTCTCAAGACTTTTTTATGCCGATCTATGTGAATTTCAAATTTTTCGATGCGAGAAATGATTATGGGGCTGGTTTATATAGAGCTCCCGGTGCCTCTTCAGATCGGGTGCAACCCTGGTTCGGATCGGTCTTGGACCGCCGATCGCGCGCCGTGGTTAACAAATTTGCGATCCGATGGTCCCGATCGCATCTGTCTGAAGCGAACACACCTTTGGCATACACACTCTGATATCGATGACGCGTGGCCGATCCACGGTGCTTGTTAGTAAACAGACGCGATCGTCGGCGCCGCCACGTGTCGCCACTGCACGATTCTCGCCAAATCATCGCCACCCGAGCCGCGCCCGCCACGTCACCGAGCCACCGGATGAACCCTGGTTCGATTTTCCAAAACTTTAAGGTTCCTCAAAGCTCCTCGCGACGATGCGTACGTGCGAAGTGCAAAGTGCGCCTCGAAAGCGCCCAATGTGACTATGTGCGACGTGCGCGGGCCTAGCTCCGGCTCGGACGGTGCTCCGCACCATCCTCGGTGCCTTTTGAGCTAGCCAAAGGCTAGTCAAAATTGACTTGGTCCACTAGGGTGTACCATAAGGAGTTCCACTTGATTACTCCTTATTAGTGGTGAAGCTCTTTATTAACTAGTCAAACATTTAATATGTTTCCTATGTGGGATTTGGCTTTCCATATTCCCACCCTTTTATATTCCATATATAAAAGCATTTTAAGTGGCCAACTTTATGCATTTATTTCTTATTCACCCGATATTGGTTTTGAGAAATTCAAAATGCTAAACTCATCTACCGGCGTAGATGACGTTTATCTCATTTATTTCATACTTTGAATAAATGACCCCACTTAAATAATTGGTCAAAATCGGGTCAAAACCCAATTTAATAAAACCAATTCCAACAATCCCCACATGAATGAAAATAAATGCATATGAGAATGCAGACACTAAGAGAGTTCAAACGGAAAACTATTGCATCGGGAGAGGTAGCTTGTGGCTTTGAACCTTCCTTAGTGGAATACCATCGGATTTACTAGCCGCGCACGATGACGCGATGTCTTGAATGTTCACTGTTTATGTAAACCAAAACAACAACATCCACACAATATCTTTCCTAACACCATTTGGTTCTCACGGTTGTGTCCATTTTGGCCCTGGACACCATCTTGGATTCATAAGTGTTTCGTTGAAGCGGCCCGTCTTCACACTTATATAGGTGATCTCCTATTAAGAGTATCCCGCCATACTCCACTTCTTCAAAGTATAGGAATCATTAAAAGTTTATAACTTAACCTCACCACATTCAAGCAGGTTTCTTCACTGGACAGAATGAGCCGTAATATGCTCCAAGTGTTTATCTCAATATTCATAACTTAGTCCCATTGAACCAAGGTCTTGGGATCTCGAATTCACAAGGTTGGGTTACCGTTATGAACACTGTCATTTTGTGGATTTTAAGACCATTCCTTTCGATAAGCAGTATACTTGATCTTTATTCAAACCTTTAGTTAACGGATCCGCTAGGTTTTCTTTCGATTTCACGTAATCGATTGTAATAACCCCATTTGAGATCAATCATTTAACGGTGTTATGTCTTCGACGTATATGTCGAGACTTACCGTTGTACATACTATTTTGAGCCCCTTCCTATCGCCGATCGACTATCACAATGTATCATGATTGCACCACCGACTTAGGCCGCAGGAATATCCTCTAAAAAGTTGCGAAGCCATTCTGCTTCTTCACCAACTTTATCCAATGCTATAAACTCTGATTCCATCGTGGATCGAGCTATACAAGTTTGTTTAGAGGATTTCCATGACACCGCTCCACCACCAATGGTAAAAACATAACCACTAGTGGACTTGGAGTCTTTTGAGTCGATATCCAATTAGCATTCGTATCCTTCTAATACAATTTGGATATCTCGAGTAATGTAATCCATAATTCATGGTGAGTCTTAGATACCTAAGAACCCTTATCAATGCCTTCCAATGGTCATTTCCAGGATTACTTGTAAATCTACTCAGTTTGTTAACTGCGTAGGCAATATCCAGACGTGTGCAGTTTGTTACATACATTAGACTCCCAATGATCCGAGAATATTCTAGTTGAGATACAGGCTCACCTTGATTTTTAACTAAGTGTAAGCTTAAATCAACAGTGTTTTTTTGGAGGATTGTCATAAGCATTGAACTTTCAAGATCTTGTCTCAATATAATGAGATCGTGATAAAACAAGTCCATCGATGTTTTAGAAATCTTAATTCCTAGAATAACATCTCGCTATACCCATATCTTTCATATCAAAATGTTTGATTAACATTTTCTTAGTATTCATGATTATATCATGATTACTACCCATAATTAACATGTCGTCAACATACGCATGCAGGACAATTACATAAGCATTAGGTGTGTCTTTAATGTAAACACATTTATCACACTCATTAATTTTGAAACCATTTGACAACATAGTTCCACAAATTTCTCGTGCCATTGTTTCGGAGCTTGCTTAAGGCCATACAATGACTTAACGAGTTTGCACACCTTCTTCTCCTGGTCCAGGAGCAACAAACCCTTCGGGTTGTTCCATGTAGATTTCTCTTCTAATTCACCATTTAGAAAAGTCGTTTTCACATCCATTTGGTGTATCTCAAGGTTATGCAATGCTGCAATAGCAATGAGAACTCTAATAGATGTGATTCTTGTCACAGGTGAATACATATCAAAGAAATCAAGGCCTTCTCTTTGTTTAAATCCCTTAGCTACTAACCTGGCCTTGTACTTATCAATAGTTCCATCAGCTTTATATTTCCTTTTAAGGATCCACTTGCATCCTAAAGGCTTATTTCCTGGTGGGAGATCTACCAACTCCCAAGTATGATTTTGCATAATGGAATCTATCTCACTATTAATAGCTTCTTTCCAGAATGGAGCTTCTGGACTGGACAATGCTTCACCAATTGTCTTGGTTCATTTTCTAACACATAAGTTAGAAAACGGACCAAAAGACTTACTTGTTTTGCCCTTTATCTGCGTCTTGGTTCTTCATCACTTTGATGATCACCATCGGCAAGATCACGTGTTCTTTTGCTAGAACTAGCCTCTTTCCTTTCTTGACAAGGAAACACGTCTTGAAAAATACAAAGATTCCTCGACTCAATAATTGTACCTTCTTGTACATCCGGAATTGCCGATTTGTGCACTAAAAATCGATATGCACTCATCGTTATTTGCATATCCAATGAAAATGCAATCGATTGTTTTAGGCCCTATCTTGACTTGTTTTGGCTTAGGTATTTCTACTTTAGCCAAACACCCCCACACTTTCGTGTATTTATATGAAGGTTTTCGACCTTTCCATAACTCATGGAGTTTTATCTTTATTTTTGTGTGGTATTTTGTTAAGAATGTGGTTAGCCGAGAGAATTGCTTCCCCACAAATTCCGAGGTAACCTTAATTTATCAACAAAGCATTCATCATTTCTTTTAGAGTTCGGTTTTTGCGTTCAACAATACCGTTTGATTGTGGTGAATAGGAGTCGCCGCGTTTGATGAATAATACCGAAATCCGAGCAAAATTCATCAAAAGGAGCTCCATATTCTCCACCTCTATCACTTTGAATTATCTTAATTCGTTTGCTTAGTTGATTTTCAACCTCATTCTTATAGCTTTTAAAAGCTTCTAAGGCCTCATTTTTACTTCTTAAAAGATATACATAAAAGATTTTATGCAATCATCGATAAAAGTAATAAAATACTTTTTTCCCACCTCTAGTTTGCACAAACTTTAAACCACATATATCACTTCGTGAATTAACTCTAGAGGTTCTGTTTCTCTTTCCACCGAGTGGAATGGTGTTTTGGCCATTTTTGCCTCAACACGATTTCACACTTGTGATGTGAATCTATTTTAAAGTTAGGTAGTAATTCCAAGTTTACTAACCTTTTCAAAGTGTTAAAATTCGCATGTCCTAATCTAACATGCCATAAATTTGAACACTCAAGCAAATAAGAAGAATCATTAATTTTATTGCTTTCAAAGTTTTGAGTACATTCATTACATTCATCTTGAATCCATTATCTAAGTACCCTTTCCTATGAATCGCCCATTTTTCATAAGTACAAACTTTTGAGCCTCAAATACTAATCTAAACCCCGCTTGACCAACAATGATCCCGACACTAAGTTCTTCCGAATGTCCGGAACATGAAGGACATCAACGAGGGTCAGCTCCTTGCCCGAGGTCATCTTTAGCACCACCTTGCCGAGACCGACAATTTCAGATGTTGCATGATTCCCCATGTATAGCTTCCTTCCATTGATAAGAGTATACGTTGAGAACATGTCTTTGTCGAGCATATATATGGCGTGTAAAGACTGTGTCCACCCACCATTCTCTCGGGTTCTCCACCATGTAGCACTTGTTGCCTTCATACACTACACGGTAGAGAGATCAAGCTCGGACATATCAATTGGTACCGATTTGTCCTCGGTCACATGCACTGGTTCCGATTGGCCTTTTTAGGAAGACGACAATCTTTAGCCTTGTGATTCGGCTTTCCATAGTTGAAGAAGTTCCTTGAACTTTTTAGCCTTCCCCGCTTTTGATTATTCCCCGTGTGCTTTCTCTTCTTGCAAGCATTGGGCTCCACCAAGTTTGCCTTTGCTCCATAGGAAGCTTGCGGACTTAATCTCGGACTTGCGATTGTCTTCTTCAATTCGCAATCGACAATTAAGTCTTCAAGCCCTATCTCCTTCCGCTTATGCTTGGGTAATTTTTAAAATCCTTCCACAGAGGCGGTAGCTTCTCGATTATAGCGCCTACTTGAAAGGATTCACTCACCACCATACCTTTCGCAATTATATCATGCGTAATTAATCGATCTCTTGAACCTGGCTGATCACCGTCTTGGTGTCAACCATCTTGAACTCAAGGAATTTGCCGACAACAAATTTCTTTGTGCCAGCATCTTCCGTTTTATACTTCTTCTCTAAAGAGCTCCACATCTCTTTAGCAGTCTTTACCGAACAATAGACATTGTACAATGTGTTGTCCAGTCCGTTGAGAATGTAGTTTCGGCACAGGAAGTCGCTTTGACTCCAAGCATCGAACGCCATCCTCTTCTCTTTATCAGTCTCCTCTTCCCCCACAGTTGGGGCATCCTCCGTAAGGAAATGAACAAGGTTCAGAGTCGTAAGATAGAACAACATTTTTCGTTGCCATCTTTTGAAGTCGAACCCCCAAACTTCTCGGGTTTCTCTCCGGTCTTTGGTGTTGGTCTTTGTCTTTGCCGAACTAAAGACGTCGAAGCCATTTGATATACACGAAAATTTCATCTTAAATTATTGGAAAAAACTGATGGTGTATACCGAATGACCACAGAAAATCGAGCAGAGTAACAGAAAGTCGAGGCAAGAGTTGGACTCTTTGTCTTTAAGATGAAATTGCCCCGCTCACGTGTGTTAACGGAAATCGGCAATCGCCTCCCAAGATACAACGACTTACGTCTTGTGATAGCAACACTACAAATCACAAGACACTTCGAACTTTTAGTGTTTTTGAACTCTCAAGACTTTTTATGCCGATCTTTATGTGAATTTCAAAATTTTCTCGACGCAGAAATGATTCTGGGGGCTGGTTTATATAGAGCTCCTGGTGCCTCTTCAGACTGGGTGCAACCCCTGGTTCGGATCAGTCTTGACCGTCAGATCGCGCCCCGTGGTTAACAGCTGCGATCTGATGGTCCTGATCGCATCTGCATGAAGAAACACACCCTTTGGCATACACTCGCATATCGGATGCCAGACGCGCCCGATCCACGGTGCCTTGTTAGCGAACAGACACATCCAGTCAGCGCCACGTGTCGCCACTCGTACGATTCTGCCAAATCACTACCACCCGAGCTTCCCTGCCACGTCACCGAGCCACTGGACTGAACCCTGGTTCGATTTTCCAAAACTTTAAGGCTCCTCAAAGCTCCTCACGACGATGCGTACGTGCGAAGTGCAAAGTGCGCCTCGAAAGCGCCCAATGAGACTATGTGCGACGTGCGTGGGCCCGGCTCCGGCTCCGGCTCGGACGGTGCTCCGCACCGTCCTCGGTGCCTTTTGAGCTAGCCAAAGGCTAGTCAAAATTGACTTGGTCCACTAGGGTGTACCATAAAGAGTTCCACTTGATTACTCCTTATTAGTGGTGAAGCTCTTTATTAACTAGTCAAACATTTAATATGTTTCCTATGTGGGATATGGCTTTCCATATTCCCACCCTTTTATATTCCATATATAAAAACATTTTAAGTGGCCAACTTTATGCATTTATTTCTCATTCACCCGATATTGGTTTTGAGAAATTCAAAATGCTAAACTCATCTACCCGCGGCGTAGATGACGTTTATCTCATTTATTTCATACTTTGAATAAATGACCCCACTTAAATAATTGGTCAAAATCGGGTCAAAACCCAATTTAATAAAACCAATTCCAATAATTGCAATGTCACAAACACAGGATACCCCCTCCACAAACCAGTCGCAATACGGTAAAATTTCACACCAATTCATCAGCAAAAATGTGTGGTTCGAATGCATGTAATGTTGAACAATCAAAAAATTCACGAATTAATTTTGTACATATAGCTTTGTAATTCTGTGCATATAGCTTTGTAATTCTGTACATATAGCTTTGCAATTCTGTAACTTATGTGTATATTATATGCTTAGAGTATGTGTGTTTAGTTCGTATTAATGATATGTGTGTATCGTGTCTCGAATTTGTGTATTTATTATGAAAAATATGTATCACATAATGTATCACATATAGCTGTACATAAGTGTGTTTAGTTAGCATTAATGAAATGTGTGTATAGTGTCTCGAATCTGTGTATTTATTATGAAAAATGTGTATCACCTATAATATATCAAAAATAGCTTCTGTACATATATGTGTTTAATTAGTATTAATGATATGTGCGTATAGTGTCTCGAATTTGTGTATTTAGTATGAAATATATGTATCACATATAGCTTCTGTACGTATGTGTATT
This sequence comes from Rehmannia glutinosa, assembly GCA_016081115.2. Lineage (NCBI taxonomy): Eukaryota > Viridiplantae > Streptophyta > Magnoliopsida > Lamiales > Orobanchaceae > Rehmannia > Rehmannia glutinosa. Next base: position 32,104,401 of record CM071929.1, on the reverse strand, counting down.
TAGTTAGTATTAATTCAATGTGTATATAGTGTCTCCAATTTGTGTATTTAGTATACAAAAAAAAGTATCACATATAATGTATTCCCTAAATATGTTTTTGCCTAATTACAATGCATGTAATATATGTTTAGAGTATTAACTATATAAACAAAGGGCATTAAATATGTGTACTACAGTGCCCAACAAACAATCAATAATGGAAACCTATTGCGGCTCAACCTCACAGTTACACATTTTCGTGTTACCACCAAAGCAAGCCAAGAACAAAGAGAGTGGTAGTCATCTGAAAAGTAGGCTCCAAAGCCAAAGAGAAAAAGCCATAAAAGCAAGCACTAAACTGAAAAGAAAATGTGGGACATGCGGTGAAGTTGCGACACATAACAGCAGGACATGCCCGACCCGCACCAGCGCCTCCTGAGCGCAATGTGTATTTGTCACACTGTTCAATTTTTTAGTATAATGTATACGATTGACAATTTATGGGTTGTTTACATAATTCTACACATAAACATACAATATCTGCAACCTATTTACACATTATCTGTGTGTTACCTATACATCGTTCTTCAATGACAACATCAGGCTCAATAATTGTATGTTTTGGAATTATGTGTTTTTAGATGTACAATTATGTGTTTTTAGTTATTTAATAATGTTTGTTTAGTAATAGCACACTGTTTTTTGTTATTTTGTGCGAGCATGTATATTTGTTTTGGAATCATGTGTATTTAGCTATAGAATAATGTGTGTTTAGTTATATAATAATGTATATAGTTTTGGGTTAATGGATAATTAGTTGTATGTTTTTGTAAATAATTAATTCTATATTTTCTGTAGGTTTTGTTTTAGCAAAATATCATAGGTGTTTAAAAATACATATTCTTATACGTAAATTATACAAATTTCTATAACTACTTACACAATATTATTGACAATGCATATAAAACACATTTGATATAACATTAATGTATAAGTTTACACATAATCTTATGCCTAAATATACAAAATTGCATAACTACATAACCAAAAAATGTGGCCTATTTAACCGTCCATAATTTTGTGCGTAAGTACACGCAATGTAGTAACTACGAATACAATATTAACGATGTATAACACCATTCCGACCATATGTACGTGAAAAATGCAAAGTTATATTGATTAAAAAGAAAACACCCCATGTCTGAACCATTCATATCCACAATTCAACAAACCATCTAAGTCATATACAAAATGGCTCCCAAAGATAAAAAAAACACCAAATATAGTAAACTAACTATATATAAAAGATGAGCACAAATCTGCATACTACATTGTCTATTAAAAACAAAACTACAATACTATTTTCCCCGTCCAAAACTTTCTGGCTTCTTCCAAACATCTATCCTTTAGCTCATTGCTATGGTGGAGGATTATTGCAGCTGAGTACTTCGTGCGTAAGTTAGACAGTTGAGACACATTATTCTTCTCCAAACCACAATCCCATCCCTTGGTGCCACCGCCCATGTAGCACTCCATATGCCTCATGGCATATATACCACAATCAACTTTGTTTGTGGTATCTCTCCAAGGCATGCATAGTCTAGACGGAGTGCATTTACGGACAAGACTAGCCATTTGCGATCAGCCTTTAGTCTCCAAGTAGTTCGAAAACATCCGAACCTGCGAATATACTATGGAAAACAACTTCAAACTTCTTCCTCAAAAAAAAAAAAAAATGAAAACAACTTCAAACTTCATAGACTATATATTACAATTAACCATATCATACTAACTAACTATACATAATTTTATACTTAAGTACACACAATTACATACCTATTTAAACACCCAACAAAAGTAAAAACATACACCGACAGACTAGATATACCATAAAAACAAATCAATAAATTTGCCCCTACTCTAAACACACCCATTTTGTGCTCAAAATTATCTACCCATAGCTTTAACTCTAATCACTATAAAATCCAAAAACATGTGGGGTTGGGGTGGGGTTGGCCGGGGAGGTGTAGGGGACTGTCATTATATACCTAAACGCACATTATTCTGAAACAAATATACATGCTCGCATAAAGTAACAAAAAACAGTGTGCTATTACTAAATAAACATTATTACAAAACTAAAAATACATAATTCTACAACTAAAACACATATTTCCATAACAATGTGCTATCCAAAACATATATAGATGCTGAATAAACATAACAGCCGAAAAAAAACAAGAAATCCATGTGAAAGAACAAAGAACAAAAAGATCCATATGAAATAACAAAGAACAAAGATTCTGACTAAAAACAGCAGAATCTTTCAATGTATCTCCAACTCTTCCGAGCATCTAATAGTGGACGAGATACTGTATCTTATGATAATCATTGTTTATCCACAGTATTAATTGTCAGGCATCTCAGCGGCGCAATGGTAAATGCATTGTACCACCCGCCCCAGGGGAGGGAAATTTCACAGTTCCTCAGAGTTCTTGCCTTTATAGCCAGAACATATATATAAAGCATAGCAATGCACCTTTTGTGCCTGGAGCTTGGAATGTGACCCCCATAGTTTTATGCTCACGAGATATCTTTCGGAAAAAAAACTAATATATAGATCTCCCAGTGGATTTCAATTATCATTTGAACAAATATTCATGTAAAAGAAAATGAGACATTATAACCACTATTGTTAACAACAAATGCACCAGAATGAACGCAAATTCAGATTATGGTACAAGTTTTCTCACTGCAGCTGTATTCTACTGAAACCTTTTCTGTATAAGGAGCATGCACTAGTTTCTTGGCACTTCTCTTAAAACATTAAATAGACTTGAATGTTTACCAACCCCAGCAAATACCAAAACGCAATTTCGAGATTATCTCCCTTTGTACAAGGATATATTGAAACCCACATAATATATATATATATATATATATATATATATATAGGGATTGGATCAAATGAGACCACATAATTAGAGTGAGACAGTGTGGACTAATCATGTCCACAAATCTGTAATTTTATATGGTTGAGATTTATCCAATTTAATAAATATTTTTAATTTATTTTAAATCTGAAAAAGGCAACATTGTAATTTACTTAAGGCTCCCTCCATATGTCGATTCTGCTCTTCCTCCATCTCCACGTTATCAATCTCCACCTTCGGCACCTGGCCCGCATCCCCTCATTGTCCGTCCGATTCACCGCCTCCGAAGGCACCCAATCGTCTCACATCACCGTAAGTAGAGGCACGGTCATTGGAATGGGGGTTGAAGAAGACGTGCATGTGTTCCCCACGACGCACCCAGGGTCCTTCCAGTGCGGCCTCCACAAGAACAACATAGTAGTACTGGGTATAACACGATGAATCGACGCCGTCGATCGCCGAGTCATCAATTAAATATGTGGCGATCAGCGATGACGAACTCCTTGGTTCGAATCGGAACGGTGGAGGGCGATCTGGTGAGGAGAGCTCTTGCGGCATTGATTTGGCCGTATAGCTTGCGTCGCGGAGCCGATTTCCAGCCGTGCCCGAGCCGGCTCTTAGTGATGTCGAAAGCCAAAGGCTTATTTTAGCGAATTCTTTAGGCGTGAAGATTTTTTGTCCTTTGTTTGTGTACATGATTGACTGATTGAGTCCACATGCTGAGTGGAGTTTTTAATTTAGAGAACCTTAGTTTGCATAATTGTGTAACTACGAGGAGGATTGGTGAAGAAGACGATGCCGACGTGGAGAAACGGAGGGGCGCCTACGAGGAGGCGATTAGGATTATCGTATACTTATATATTTTTCGATGTATACTTAGATATGTTTTTTCGTATAAGTAGTTAAATTTTGATGTATGTATTTATATTGTTGTATACTTATGTTTTTTGTTGTATACTTATATGTGTTTTGCTGTATACTTATATGTGTTTTGTTGTATACTTATATTTTTGTTTGACAATTGTAATATGCAGTAAAATTATGTTAAACATACAAGAAAATAGTTTTAAGTGTACATCAAATATATGCTAAATATACAAAGACAATAATGAGCGTGATTTTTTCTCTCTATAATTGATTTACTTAATCCACGGTCCCCACATATTTTTGCTTGACCATTTTAATACGCAAAGAAAATAATGTTAAACATACAACAAAATAGTGTTAAGTGTACATCAAATATATGCTAAATATACAACACAATAATGAGCGTGATTTTTTTTTCTCTCTCTCTCTATAATTGATTTACTTAATCCACGGTCCCCACATGTTAATGAGCGTAATTCTCTTTCTCTCTATATAACTGATTCCTTGATTCACGGTCCCCACGTATTTTTGCTTGACCATTTTAATATGCAGTAAAATTATGCTAAACATACAGTAAAATAGTGTTAAGTATACATCGAATATATGATAAGTGTACAACATATCGCATGGCAGAGCACATGCGCGATTTTTCTCTCCGGTAGCGATTTTCTCGGGATTTTTCTCCCCACGTGATTTTTCTCTCCTAATAATCGATTCCATATTTGGATGGTCCCCCACTTGGTTAATTTGACAATTATACCCTTATTTTGCATTAATTAAATATTTAATGTAATTTTAACCCCTATTTATCATAGCCATTGATGTAGATAATGGAGGGTTGAGATGAGTCCACACTGCCTCACTATAATATGTGGTCTCATTTTAACCCCTATATATATATATATATATATATATAACTTGTACACAAGCATAGTATCATATATACTTGGGAGATACCAATATTCATGAAAAAAACTTATATGGTTTATTGGTTATATGTTCTATTTGTGAAGCATTAAAGTGTGACTTGTATATAAAGTAATGAGTAAGGTGGATTTTCTACTTTGTTTCATTTGGTGTTTTATTTTTTGTTCTAACATCATCAATGCATGTTAAGCATATAAAATGATATCATCATGCATACTTGGCGTGTATTGATGATATTGGAATAAGGAGATGAAACATTATTTGGAATAAAGGATTAATGCTGATCAGAAATACGATATATATTTTTTTTTTGAGAATAGAAATACGATATATAGTTATAAATAAGTGCACCGATTAAAATGGTACAACTAAATTTATTCAAAAACTTATAAGATATTCTTAGAACTTAAAAGATATTACATTTTGTTTTAAACCTACTCTTGAGGTGTATGAAAAAATTAAAACCATCATGTGATTTATAAGATATTAAAAATAACAATCTTATAATTAATATAATCAAAACTGAATATATAAATTAAGATCCTAAAAATAACTTTAGTCTTGCAACCTATAATATTGTGGCAAATTGGCCATTTTTAAACTTCTCCTTGGTAAAAGCACCTTATATCTTTAAGAAAAAAAATGGATTTAGGCCTCAATTCACCAGAAATTTCGAATTTGCCCAAAAAATCTCATGTTGCATGGGAATGCAATAAACTAGGGATTTTCGGCCAAACAATCAGGGTTTTTTCCCAACATTTAACAAACAGCTATACATCAATAATAACCCTAAATTTTGGTTGGAGACTCAAAAATCCCATTTTTTTTTTTTGCATCCACATACAACTCAAGTGAGATTTTCTGGACAATTTTGAAATTTCTGGCGGATTGAGGAGTAAATTTGAGTGTTTTTTAAAGATTAAAGGGTGATTTTATCAAGCGCAATTAAAAAAGATAAATTTTGTCACAATAAACACTCACCATTAATAACTTTCTGTTTCTTATTCATGTAAATTTTTCTAATTTTTAATAACTTTCCGAAACCGAATATTCTTCAAAGATTTTGTGGAACTTGATTATTATCTTAAATTAAACATACTTATTAATTCTTGCCGTTGCTTTCAACAACATTATCTAAATTCTAAGATACCGATTCTTTGCTTATATATTATTATTATTATTATTATTAAGCTCTTCTAATGTATTAAATATTTTAAAATTAGTTATTCGGCAGCATAGTCAAATTAACTATCTCTTGAAAAACAAATCTGATCCCAAAAAAAAAAAAAAATATTTGTATCTATCTAAATGAAGCCAACAACTTAAGGGCATGAATGGGGCCTAATAAATTCAGGTAGCCGGCAGAATGACCCAGCCTCCTTACTGCCGGCCCAAAACATTCCCCACTATGTTCCCATCTCTTCAAATTCAATGTCTTCTTGATTTCTCCCCCCTTAATTATCTTCACATTTTTCTAACACTCTCAACTACTACATATATCTTAACTAATTTTTTCTCTATTGTCACCAAAATGGAGATATATGTGGACTATATGACTCATAATTTCGAGATTTTGAGGTCCGTCTCAACCACCAGCACCAGCACCACCACCACTATTAGCGAAACAAAAACCAAATTCATAACCGTTTCATGCTCTGATACCACTTGTGGATCCACTCCATCCTGCATCGAGTCCAGTGTACACTATGGTGCTGGAATCGATGCAGTTGTCAAGAACGACTTGTCAAAGGGGAAAAAGCTCGTGATCGACGACTTTCACTTTCTGCAACGGCTAGGGAACGGCGATATAGGCACGGTGTACTTGGTGGAGCTCAAGGGGAGTAAGGGGTGCTTGTTTGCAGCTAAGGTGATGGATAAAGAGGAGTTGGCTTATAGGAACAAAGAGAGTAGGGCAGGAATAGAGAGGGAAATACTTGGAATGTTGGATCACCCATTTTTGCCCTCCCTCTATGCAACATTGGATTGTCCTAGGTGGTCCTGTTTGTTGACTGAGTTTTGTCCCGGCGGTGACCTTCACGTCCTCCGGCAACGCCAACCGGAGAAGAGGTTCGACGAAGATGCTGTCCGGTGAGTAGTTTTACAACTATGATTCTTTCTATATCACATTAGTGCGTGCTCTTTTTCATAAAATTAAGGTTGAATGTAATATAAATTTCACATGTCTCATGCTAAGTTAATGTTGAATCATACAACTCTGTCTATTTTTGTGAGTTGGATTTTATTTGATCAAGAGTTTTAGATGTAAATGGTAAAGTCGATTTTTTTGACTAAATATAGTGTTACTATTAAAAATAATAGTTAAAAATTAAGTGTGCATCATTAAATTTAAGTTAGATATTTTTGATTATTTAATTGTAGCAATGAAAATATAAACACAAGTTTGGAAATAGTTGTACTGTTTCATGATACAGATTTATCACCAGAAAATAGTTCAAAATTTGTTTCATTGTCTTTTCAAATATGGCCCATGTGGTAGACTTTGGTAATACAAACAAGAGTGTTCCAAATCATAACCCTTATCAATTTCTTTTTTCAGGAAAACAACTAAATATATCATGTTATCAATGTATTTCTAAATTTATCAGTGTTCTAAAAAGTGTTAAGCGAAGAACAAGTGGGTGGAATTATATAGGACCTGAGTGGGGTTAGGCGGGGCCTAATCGAAAAAAAACTGTAGGCGGACAAGGGGCCTAGTGCCTAGGTGAAGAATAATTGGGACTAGGCGGTGATTTTTAGAACAATAATATTTATTAATTTACACATTTTCCAATGTATCACATCAAATCTCACTATTCCCAAATATACTTTTTTCAATCACTGACCAAATATTCATCAAAGTTAAAATAAATGAATAAGCAAACAATAATAGTATTTTCATTTTGAATGTGATTAATCAGGTTTTATGCATCTGAAGTGGTGGCTGCTCTGGAATACCTCCACATGCTTGGTATAGTTTATCGCGATCTAAAACCCGAGAATGTTCTAGTAAGATCCGATGGTCATATAATGTTGACCGATTTTGATCTCTCCTTGAAATGTGATAACTCAACATCAGCGGCACATCTTGTATACGATCAGGTGGAATCAAAATCTTATCACTCTCCAGATGATCGTAGGATTAACTCAACGAGATTTTCTATCTCATCCTGCATTTTGCCAAGTTGTGTTGTGCCACATGCATCATGCATCCATCCTAGACGACAACGACAGAAAAAATATTTCTTTCAGAAAAAGAAGAAGAACGAATATCGTGGGACACTAAAAATAGTAGCAGAGCCAATCGATGCTCGATCCATGTCATTCGTCGGGACCCACGAGTACTTGGCCCCGGAAATCGTGTCCGGAGAAGGGCATGGCAATTCAGTGGATTGGTGGACACTAGGGATCTTCTTATATGAACTCTTTTATGGGGTGACACCCTTTAGGGGAATAGAAAATGAGTTCACCTTGGCTAACATTGTGGCTCGAGGGCTCGAGTTCCCAAAGGAGCCCATGGTTGCATCATGTGCTAGGGATTTGATGAGCCAGTTACTTAACAAAGACCCAGCCAAGAGAATGGGGTCCATGATGGGGGCCACAGCAATCAAGGGTCATCCCTTCTTTGAAGGGGTAAATTGGGCACTTTTGAGGTGCACAAAACCACCATATATCCCAAAGCCTTTCAATACTAATGACTTTGTTTCATCTAATCATGATCATTGTGATGAGAATGTAGATTACTATTAAAAAGTTTGTGATTGCATTTTTCTTTTTGATGGAAAATTAATGAAGTCTATTTTTATTATCTTGCAAAGGAAAAGTTCACTGTCATAATCATTGGCGGACAGAGAGGCAATAGACCCCAAAATTTCTATTTTTCTTTGCTATGTATCCTTTTAAATTTTAAAATTATTTATAAGGATATTTAGTATTTCGCCCCTCCATTATTATATTTCATTAGTCCGCTCCCCAAATTATAAAAACTTGCGTCTGCCACTGTCATAATTAATATTTTTTATTACACATTGATAGTTCAAGTATTTGAAAAAGACAGTGTTATCATGACATATGAAGTGTAGCTTACTAGAATTGAACAAAATATTAGTACCTTAAGTTGATAGTTTGAAATTATGGTCAAATAGATTGATATGGGAATGCTGTTATTGCTATACACTACATAATGTAATTACAAATTTATTACTTCCTCTTTTTCTAGACAGGAATTATTGTTATACTCTGAGAAATCCCATTAATTAGAGTTTACTATAAATAAAAGGTTTTTACTATAATTAGATAGAACAATGCAACAATAGTGTCTTATATATTGAGTTTTAAAAATTATATTTGCATTATTTAGTCATTAACTAAATCAAAATTGAATGAACTTTAATTTGTTAAGTCGAATACAAATCAAACTCAAAGAACTTCATACTTGTTATTCATTTTTACTAATTCAGTCAAGCTCAGCTTGAGATTCGAATCTTATTGAATAGGAAAACAATTTTAAGTTTAATTTTGTTATTTTAATCCAACCAAACTAAACGAGTTAAATTTTTGAGCTAGATATTTAGTAGTTTTTTTTAAAGTACTTTCTTATATATTTTTACTTGATAATATTGTTGAAAAACATTGTTATAATTATCCAAGACAAAATTACCTTTTATAAACAACAGTAAAGACTCCTACACATATTGTAATTGTGATGTAACGCGTTAATAGAGAAAGTATTTAACACTAAAATTTTATGAATAGAGTCATTTCATTCGTGCTAATTAAATAACTAGGAAATTGAACTTTGATAATTTTGTGCCCATTATTCTAAAAATGCTTTATAGAATGTCCTATGAGTGATCAGTTTAATTTATTGCCTATTTTAAGCAGGACTTTAATTTAAATGATAAAGTAAAAATTTTAATATTAAAAATAATTTATGCACTTATGAAGAATAGGGAAAAACTAATAAGCATCAAAGCTGCGAAGCATGTCTAAAAAATAGCAAAATAACATGGCGATGTGAGAAAACCATGGAATAAGGTATGATTTTGATCCTATTCCATTCAAAAAATGGAAAATTCGACACAATTGGAATTTTTTTTTGAAAATTGGATGCAGTTACTAATTCATGATCTGACATGTACAGAATGAAAACTTCATTCTCGATTTTACGAGAATTTTTATAAATTCTCTATATTATATATTCATTATTTTTATAACTATGTATTCAATTTTTTAGATGATAAAAACATGAAAATATAGTGAACTGATAAGCTCAATCAATCAATCAATAGATTAAGTTCAGATTTTTTTAAAAAGAAGCTTTAAAAATTTCTTTATTTTACTATTATATTAACGAAACTTAAAAAATAAAATCATCAGGATTTTTCACTACATTAAGGAGTATCCAAAGAAAATTCATTGATTTTTTCACAAATTTATTATTTACTTAAAAATATATTGTCAATTACGTTATAATAACTAATAAGGGCTTCATTTTTATCTCAAAACCTTTACAATAATGTTTTCTTCTTGTTAAATACGATCAATGTTGCCAATAATAAAATTGAGAAAATAAAGTGAAAAATTTAGAAATTATTACAAAATACAAATACAACAACTTTACTTTTAGATTATTGGTAAACTAGAAAATATTGTAAATATTTCTAGATTACCAAAATAATTGTATAAATTATTCGTTATTTAAAAAACAAAATTCAAATTTTGAAACGAAAAAACTGAATAAGAGTGGGAGTGGGGGGAAAATGAAAATTCCCTCTTATAATTCGATAGACATAATTAACTTTATATACCTAAACGAAATTAATCAAAATTTACATATATATATATATATATATATATTAATAAACCAACGAAAAAATCTAGGTTCAAATCTATTATATATATCCACCATAAAATTCTAAAATATAAACCCTTCAAAATCATATTTGTTCTGCTTCGTCCCAAATTGAACAGAGCCAAGAAAATGGCGAAGACACTACAGCATTCACCAGAAACGTGAGAAGAAAAAACTCTTTTTTTATCATACCTTTTTCACACAGATTTTCCATGCATGTGTATCAGTGTATGTGTGTATATATTTTTGTATCCACTGTAGTTTGTCTTTATATGTAGACATGCAGAGAGAAGCCAATTTCATTTTTCACTTAATCCTCTTTTTTTTTTTTTTTTAAAGTATGGATTACAAGAAGATAGATACAGAAGCGCTCAACCGATTGCTGCTTGATCGCATTCAAGAAATCGAACAAGAAGTAATTTTTTTTAAATTTTTTTTTCGTTTTTTGTATTTTCTTGATTTCGTTTGTTTTTATATGTTTTAATTCTTGTGATTCTTCCAGTTTTTTATTTCATGCTTCTTTTTTGTGCTATTGGGCTGCATTATTTTCCATTTTTCTTTTGGAATTGAAGATGGGTTGATTTGAATTTATGCATAGCACCGAGTATAATAGTCTCCAATTGAAGAAAATGATATTTTTTTTTATAAATGTGAAATTAATGTGTGAGTGATATAAGTTTGGGAGTTCAATTTTAACTTGATTAATTCTTTGATAACTAATTAAATTAATGGTGTGATCAGTAATATAAGATTGGGAAGTTCAGTTTTAAGTTGATTCTTTATATTGTTTGAGTATTAATTGAAAAATATATGAGTGGCAAAGATTGTTTTATCTGTTTTTTCTGTGAGCAGAGATAATCAAAAGATAGCAATTTCTAAATATTAGGAAGAAATACTCAATTATTTTTTTACCACATTATTATATAGCCCAATTGAAGATTTGTTATTGTGTCAGATTAACTTGCAAAAGCTATAGGCCTAAACATTTAAGATGGGAGATGCTGTTTATCTCTTTATACACTTTTTTAGCTATGGTTTCATTAGTGCATTCATTTGCAAAAGATATTATATTTGACCTTTAGTTAGACGATGACTAAGACTGATTTGTTCTATATGCTTGTAGGGATTGGTTGATCACAATTTCAGACAGTGCCATTCATTGAAGGACGACGCTGGCCTGTCGTTTTTCTTGGACCTGATTCAAATTTTTCTTGCTGATGTCCAAACGGCAGTGAAAAATATGGCGAAAACACTGTAAGTTCTTCACGGTATTGTTTGCAGGCATTTTCTCATTTATGTATATAGGGTGAAGTTTAATATCGTGTGAAATTTGGTTTTTCTTGTTCATTACTAGGAAACTACCAGTTGTAGACTACAATGAAATGCATTTGCAATATATCAAGCTTAAAGGAAGTTCTTCATGGTAATTATCATACCTCTTTTTTATTGTTTAAATCATTTGTTTATATAGCCCTTAATTTGTCATCTTTTAGAAGTTTGCCTATTTTTGAACGTTTTGCTTATAGAAGGCTTACGTTCTTGCACTTGTATTATTTTGCTTTACAGTATTGGTGCTTGTCGAATCAGAGAAGCATGCACTCATTTAGGTCTTGCTATCGATAACAAGTTCAAAGATGGGTAAGACGGTTTCCTCTCAAGCATGGAGATTTTCCAATAGATTTGTATTCTTCATTAGTCTTCATCAATATATATGAGCCTCTTTTTGGAATTTACTCTGGAATTCAGGAAAATTCCAATGAATTTGATTATTTTAAATTTTAGATATCTGATTAAATGCCATCAATATATGGAATGCGACGGTTAGAGAAGGGAAAATATATAATAGCACTGGCAGATGATAGGAAGACAAAAAGAATGCTCAGAAATGTGAAAATCATAAAGTAATTGCCTTGTGTAGTGCTGGTGCATTTGTTGCTGTTCATTCCGATATACATCTGACTCATAAGGCCTTATATGTTTGCCTATGAGTCATACTTTGAACCTCTAGACATATTTTCGGTACACTGCTGAAATATGCTAATATGAATATCGGGAAATTCGATAATATAACATGGGCATCCTCAATATATCTGATATTAAGATGCTGTTTGTGTGAGTCGTCATAAGTTAATCGGTTAAATCAAGCGTTACACATTCTTTATTTTTGAGCTCTTTTGTTTTTCGGTAACTTCATTATGGGATAGCGAATCTGTTCTCTGAATCTAATTTGGTGGATGACATTACATTAAGGTTTTTAAGATAAAATAGGAATATGAATCTTACAGTATTGGTGACTTGGCCACTGACGGAGCGGGGTGGGGTGGGGGAGAGGTTCATACCCCCACCCCTTTTGTTTTTCATGCCTAATATAACTAAGAAATAAAAAGGAAAAAAATAAGTTTTATATGAGTCTTTTTTAGTTTTTTATCCGGCCAACCCCACTTTCGTGTGTTGGCTCCACCATTGGACTCGGCGTCATAATATTGCATACTACCTTTTAATTTCTACCAACTCATGAAGGGTTGTTTCTTATGATTCCAACTTTGCAGGTGTTTCCAGGCATTGATTCGTATAAAACATGAATACAAGAGTCTGCGTGACAAATTGGACAGCATTGTCAAGGTGAAGAATAATATATTTTAATCTTATCTTACTTTTGTGGTTGGTTGTTAGAAGTTATCTATACATGATAATATGAACCATGGTTTTGGCTGTTTACATGCTTTGTTTGGTATGAATTATTCTTGCTCAAGTGTGTATTGAAATCAGCGTTACAACGTAGAAATTCTTATCTGCCCTTAAATGGACTCGTAACTGGGGAAGACAATAATGTTCATATCAAAAGCAGAAACATCATCTGCTTATTGAGAACATCGTTTCGCCTGACCTTTTATCTAGAAATAAGATGATAACATAGTTGTTTATATAGCAACCTGGATTTGTTACTGGGACACTACAATCGAACAGTTATAGATGTTTTTTGTTTCTTGTGATTTCAATATGGACACAAGGTTTGTTATATAAAGTTAAATTGAACTCTAGGTGCATGTCATGCATGTATTATGTTTTTGATGTTGTTTGTGGCTAAATTACTAGGAATGTAGATAATTACACCATATGAATCACCAGGATAAGTGTAGTCGTCGTAGATATGCCATAGTGCTGAAAAAATAGGTCGATCCTTGGGAAATCTTGTCCAGATTATAAAAATAAAATCCCCTTCCTAAAAGCTGCACTTATTCCAGATTACTCTCTTGCTACAGTTATGCTTTAATAGTTTCATTAGCATACTTGGCAATTCTGATGAGTGTCTAACCGTTTAAAGCATTCTTTGTACTTAAGGAATTGGTATACTTCTTTAGCTCATGAACTTTTTGGCTGCATTCTGTTTCGAAAGCAACAGAACATGGAAAGCTAGAGAAAGATTAAAAAATATGCCAGAAAGAGGATAAAATCAGTCAAAATGGCTGAATCCTGGTTCTTGTATAAAGATATAAATTTCACATTTACACCAAGAGGCTGTTTTGGCTGAGCTTATAAAATCTGTAAAAATGTTGGTTAACTTTTTGAAAAAATGATCTTATTAGGTTCCAAAATAAGAATTTAAGAGCTTATAAGACTTTTTTTAGAAAAGTAAGGAGATCTCAACTTTTTTTTTTCAAAATAAAATCTTATTTTAACGACTTTCTTTAGATGTAGGAGAGCTTATAAGATCTTCTAAATAAGCTTAGCCTAACACCCTCCAAATTAAAGCTTTGTTTGTTTAAGAACTTTGAGCTTCGAGGAAAGTTTTGTCAGCTTCGAACCTTAAGCATTATGTCGGCCATGCATATGAAATATTTTCTGTCTAAACTTAAAGTCTGGGAACAATTTGCTTTGTATTCACAATGTTTATTCTCTATTTGACAAAGTTGCCAATCGCCAAGTAGGTAAAATTGTAAAACTAGTCTTGTAACTATAGGGTGGTAGCAAAATGGTCCTGTAAAAATCATGTTTTGCAAAAACTTCTTGTAACTATATAAACATTTGAATTTTGATCTTGCAAAATACACGGTTTGCAAAATAGTCTTGTGACTAAGTGAAAATCTCAATTGTGGTCCTACTTTCACCGGAAATTCGGAACTATATGTGCCACTCACGTGAATGAATTCCGGTGAAATTAGTTCCAAAATTGAGATTTCCATATAGTTGTGCATTTTGCAGGACCAAATCGAGAGTTTTCCATAGCCACAAGACTGTTTTGCAAAACGTGATTTTTGCTACAGCTCTATAGTTACACTACCAATTTTACAATTTTTCCTGCCAATTATGTCCTTGCTCTCCACTGGCTCTCGAAGCATTATTCGTTCCAGAGCTTTCTTACTCTTGTTCTATTATATTGTTTAGCTTTCTTGTGTTCACTCTATTAATGGGTACAAAATACTTTTGATTACTGTGTCACAGATTGAGCAGGAAATTGTTTCTAGACCAACCTAACGATTGTGAACGGAGAATCGAGCATGCTTTCTCGTGGAACATATGTAGGACTATATAGCATACATCAATTCTATTCTTTTTAAATTTCAGCTGTAAGTATTGATAGCCGTCTGCAGTTTATTCTTCGTTCCGGTTATGGAACCTCTGCTAGAATGCGTTACTTAGTGTCCATAGTCTCTATCACAGAGATGATTTAGTCCAATAGAAGGTAGTTCTTTTTCTCTTACTTCGATATCCAAGTGTTCTTGAATTTGTTGATTTCAAATCCATATTTATATGGAGACATTTGAAATTCTTTGCACAAATGTTCCCTTCAAATCCAAATGCACAGTTTTAACATAATCCCTTTATCTTAAGTTTCAACCTCCAGGGTTTATTTGTTCTCTTGTATGCCACATTCTCAGAAAAAATCTTAAACCTTTTGGATAGCTTTATTGACCTATGTAACCGAGGAGAGCCCAAGATTAGCATTACTTTCATTCTCAGTAATGAATGAATGCCCTCTATAGGCCGAAAAACATAAAGAAAAAAAGAAAAAAAGAAAAAAAAATTCCATAATCGACTTGAGATTGATAAATCAATAATCCATCGACAATAATATTCTTTTCGGTTCCAACTTGGGCTAGTTTTTAAAAATGAATTATTTTCATAAAATAATAAGATAATAAATTCGATTGTTTTCATACGGGATAATTTCGATTTTAGTACCTAAAATATACTATGTTTTCACTTTTAGTAACTCACTTGTGACCATATCAATTTGGTACCCCTTGTTTTACTTTTTAATTACTTTCTTTATATTTCATCTAATGTTCGTCAATTTCTTCATATAAATAGTTCTACTTGCACAGATACTAAATCTGTCGATAGTCTGATTACCACTAGTCAAGTATCACTCTTATATTGGCTCCATTTGAAAAAATCATCTTCGTCATCATCTGACTTCATAGGGCTTTGGATCTCCCTGAATGTGCTCACCTTTTGGTTGTTCATCCTTCATGATGCATTATGAAGGCATAAGCAAATATAATAAATAAACAATATATTATTAATTATAACAGCCAAATGTTGCTTTGAAAAACAATATATTATATAACATAACGTGTTACATTATAACGTGTTATATATATTATAATATGTTACATTATAACATATATTATAATATGTTATATATGTTATAACGTGTTATATATATTATAACGTGTTACATTATAATACGTTATGTACAGTGGCGGATTCAAAATTTTTTAAATGGGGGTACGATAGATTTAAAAAAAATACATATAAATATTGTTTAATATTTAAAGTTATAGAACAAACGCTGTTTAAAATATTGTAAAAGTTGACTATATAACCGTGCATGAAAAATCAATACACAATTTTGGTAACATTATTAATATTATTAAATTTTTGTTTTTAGATATTTTTAGTTTTGTAGGTTTCGACTTTTGCTATGATTTATTTATTCAAGTTGTTAAGTAAATTTTTTAATTTTTAAAATTTTATTCTGGGGATTTGTATTATTTTACTTGAATTTTCTAAAGTTTTTTGTAAAAATGGGGGTACAAATTTATTATTAATTTTTTTTACTAAAAACTATTGTTGAATATTTTAAGTTTGGGGGTACAACTGTACCCCCAAGATTCAACATACATCCGCCACTGGTTATGTATTATAACTTGTTATACTATAATACGTTATAATATATAACACGTTATAAAAATTATTTTAAACATATAATAAACACGATAATTAGTTTAAAAAAAAGAATCAAAGTTATTTTAAAATAAAAAATTTATAAAATATTAAATATGAAAATTAAAAAAAAACTATACACCTTTTTTTAAACATTTGCCATTTATTTAAAAATCTTAAAATTATAAAATAATAAAACTCAAAATTATTTTCAAAAAGTTATTTTTATACTAAACGATTTTATAAAAATCTGAATTTATTTTAATAAAACTACAAATTGTATTAAAAATCTGAAAATAAAGAAAAATATATTTTATGTAAATAGAAATATGACCCCACCTACTTTTTGCTTTCCCACTTACTTCTTGCTTTTGTATTCAAATGTCAAGGGTATTTAGATAAAAGAATCATAAAAGTGAGTAGAAAATGTAGTTTCTTATATGTTAGGTTAGAAAAGAAGTTGATCTATCCTATGATGCTACTTTTCCCAATTTATATATATATATATATATATATATACATGTGTGTGTGTGTGTGCGCGCGTGTGTGTGATATTGTTAAAAATGCATATCACTCCAAGCCAGGGTAATTAAATTGATGATCCAATAGTCCAAGTCATTGAGTCAAGGTAACTCCAATAGCAAATGTAATCTTGTGATCGGAACGAGCCTGCAACACGAACAAACAAGGTTAAAGGAGCCTTGAGATTGTCTTAAGAAAACCCATCTGATTACGGCAACAAGTGTCCAGTGAATGATCCAAAGTGCAGAGTAATTGATTAATTAAGTAATTTAGTTCAAATTACTTACAAATGAATATACAAACTATTTATACTTGGGATGACGGGCCTCTTGGTCTTAACGAGCTTGGCCTCATGGGTTATAAGCATTGATATGATCCTAATGGGCCGCTTAATAATATTTTGACACCACACAATTAATAATTATGGGCAATTAAATAATTATTTTTAAAATTAAATAATGTGATAAATTGGTAATAATAAAAAATCAATTTTACCCCATTAATAAGTAAATCTCAACCGCTAGACCAAAAGCAATAACGTATGGTTAGCAGGAGTAGGGTTGTGCACGATACGGTAAACCGACTGAGCTGTATTAGTACCAAAAATTCAGTACGTACCGATTACCGAACCGATAATATGGTTTGGTATTCGATTTTGTTTTTTTTTCAAAAATCCGGTATTCGGTACGGTATCATTAATTTAGTCTGATATATCGTACCGTACCAAATACCAAAAATACATATATAAATTTTTATTTTTTTATATATATATAAAGCAACATGTTTCTAAAAATATTTTCCCGCCTAAATGCAATTGCTAAAAACAATTTTATTATAAATAATAAAAATAAATAATAATAATAGTAAAGCCAGCTAACTCAATAAAATAAGTAGCGTAATTAATTATTGTTGTCAGCCTCTTCTTTGGAATTTTATCCATATATAAACCAGTCATACTTTTAAAATTCGTTGATTTCCCGTGAATGTGTGAATTATGGATTTTTTTTCCTGTCAGAATCTCAAT
The DNA here is from genome assembly GCA_016081115.2 of Rehmannia glutinosa. Lineage (NCBI taxonomy): Eukaryota > Viridiplantae > Streptophyta > Magnoliopsida > Lamiales > Orobanchaceae > Rehmannia > Rehmannia glutinosa. The sequence goes on along the minus strand of CM071929.1, from coordinate 32,086,127 downwards.
GAGTTGATTAGTTGTCAATCAATTTAATGTTGAATATCGTTTTAATATAGCTAATCCTTGCTTAATATTACCAATTAATTAGAATACATCTACTAACTCTTTACTTATATTGCAGTAAATATAATTTCCAAAAATATATGCAATTCAATTGTTACGGATATATACTACATAATAAACAAGGTAATAGTGTCAGCTGTACCCCTTCCAAACGCCACTCTTCGTCTGAACCCAGCACCCATACCGAACCAATTTCTGACAAAACACAAAAAACAAAGAGAATTCGGCTTGTTTGATGTTCCATGTAATTTTACTATATCGGCGGAGACTGCATTGAAACAGTCCCTCCGGGAACAATTGTTGGAATTTTAGTCTTTGAGGAATGAGTGTTGACCCGATTTTGACCAAATAATTAAGTGGTTTTCATTAGTGGAAAATGGAATTAAATTATTTGTAAAAATTCTACTAAGAGAGTAGATGAGAATAACATTTGGAATTTCTCAAAACCGATTCCGGGTGAATGAGATATTAATGCTAGAAGTTAGCCACTTAATACAAATAAATGGTATGGAAAATGGAAAATGTGGGGGAGGAGAGATGCTCTATCCCACATAGGAAAAAGGAGGCAAAGTTGCACACTTAATATATCCCAAGTTTGACATATGGGTTTGGGCCCTTGGGGGAACCCAAGTTTTTAAAGGAGTGAGGACCTACATGCTTGTGGGTTTGGTTCAAAGCACACACGCGCGAGCCGCAGCCGATCGGCCCGGCCCGGGTCCGGTCCGTGGGCTTGGGCTTCAAGGCCCTTATTCTTTTTGGACCAAAAACCTTTAAAATTAAATGTTTAATTAATTTTTGTAATTAATTAAATAGATTTAATTAATTTTCGTAATTAATTAAAAGGGTTCAACTGGGAAAACGTTTCGGCCCCACGCACGGGCGAGAGCACGGCCCGTGCGGTCGGGTCGTGCTCCCTGCCGCAAATGTTCGAAGTGGCGCATGGGCTGGAGCACGGCCTGTGCGGTCGGGTCGTGCTCCCTGCCGAACTTTTGCGTGCCAGCGCACGGGCAGGCGCACGGCCCATGCGTCTGGTCGTGCTCCCCTGCGTAGGTGCGTTTGTTCAGTGCAAAAGGTGTCTTTTCGAGCCAAAAGACGTGTTCCTTCCATACGAGGCACCTAAGGCCTATAATATTCGATCCCTGGTGACTGAAAAACAAAACGAAATAATTAGATAACAATAACCGAGCATTGCATTTTGCATCTTGTCCCATTTCCTCCTTGAAAAGCTTGAAAGTCGAAAAAACATTTCTTGTTCGCTGTATTCTGGTTTTTGCAAGTGCTGCTAAACCGGAGTTGTAAGTCGTTGTATCTTAGAGGCGAGCGCCGGAACCGTAAGCACTTGTATACGGGGCATTTTCGTCTTGCGGAGACTGATTCCAAATCAGGCCTCGACTTAGCCTATACACTTATCTCCCAACCATTTCTTCCAAACAAAAACCTTCTACCAGATATAATTTACCCAACAATCACAAGACGAATTTTTTTTTGTTTCTGTTGAAGACGATGGTTTCAGGTTCGAAGGTTGCTGCTCCTACTCATGGCGAGAAACCGGCGAAGTTCTCCGGTGGTGACTTCCAGAGATGGCAACAGAAGATGTTGTTCTACGTGACAACCTTGGGGCTGTCTCGTTTTCTGAAGGAGGACCCCCCTGCCGTTGGTGATGAAGAATCCGATAATGAACGGAGAATCGCTGTGGATGCTTGGCATAACAGTGATTTCCTGTGTCGGAATTATGTTTTGAATGGGCTAGACGATACCTTGTACAACGTCTATAGTTCGTTCAAAACGTCCAAAGAGTTGTGGGACTCTTTGGAGAAGAAATATAAAACAGAAGATGCCGGTGCAAAGAAATTTGTAGTCGGTAAATTTCTGGATTATAAGATGGTTGACACCAAGACGGTGATTAGCCAAGTGCAAGAAATTCAGATCATACTTCATGACTTAGTGTCTGAAGAGATGATTCTGAATGAGTCGTTCCAAGTGGTTGCGATTATCGAAAAATTGCCGCCTCCGTGGAAAGATTTTAAGAACTACCTCAAGCACAAACGGAAGGAAATGGGGCTTGAGGATTTGATAGTTCGACTTCGGATTGAGGAAGACAACCGGGATTCCGAATGGAAATCGGCAAATGTGGGGGTATGATCATACTTTGTGGAACACCAGTGGAGTTTCTGTTGCATTTTTAAATGTAACAGAAGGTGTTGCCAAAAGTGTTGTAAACACCAAAAACACATTTGCATGAGGTGTTGTCGAAAGTGTTGTAACACTAAAGGCAGACACCGTAACAAGTTGAATCTGAAATCTTACTAAAGATGTGATAACATGTTGGAACATGAAAATAGCCATAAAAGCTGAATAACAAAAGCTGAAAGCTAAAATCTGCTGAAGGAAATCTATCATTTTATTTTATTGCTTAAGGTTCTGTACAATAGCCCATTTATACAGCAAATAGAACTTTCTAGATTAGACACTTGTCCTCTAATCATTGGTAATACTAAATATCAGCATAACAACTGTTGATGATATGAATTTGAGGGAATATATGGTATATGCCAGCTGCCAGCTATTATGCAAACGGTCAGGAGGTTTTGTACTATTATTTGGGACCACAATTTGAATGAGTAGGGGTGCCAAGGTGGCTGTGAGAATTGCTATGTTGATATCCATCAGCCCCCCTCAATTCGATACTAGACTTAGGCAAAAGTCTTAACTTGTTTCTAAGTCTAGTGAAGAATTGGTTTGAAAGAGGTTTGGTTAAAATGTCAGCAATCTGATCAATGCTAGGAACATGTCTCACCGATATAGTTTGATCTTGAATCTTTTCTCTAATAAAATGCAGATCTAGCTCCAGGTGCTTAGTCCTTGAATGGTACACAGGATTGGATGCCAATGAAATCGCTCCTTGGTTATCTACCCATATAGTAGCCATGTTCTTGCAAGTAATTCCCAATTCCTTAAGTAAGGATTGCAACCACACAACATCACACGTAGCCTGAGCTAAACTTCTGTACTCGGCTTCGGTGCTTGATCTTGAAACTATAGCTTGTTTCTTTGAACTCCAAGAGACCAAGTTTTGTCCCAAAAACACACAAAAACCAGTTGTTGATCTCCTATCATCTAAATCCCCAGCCCAATTTGCATCGGCAAAAGCTGTCAAATTCATTTTTGAATCTGTCTTAATCACTAATCCATGATTGATACTCCCCGCTAGATATCTTATGATTCTTTTTACTGCTCTCCAATGTGTGTCAAGAGGATTGTGCATATACTGACTGACTTTATTTATGCTGAAAGCTAAATCTGGCCTAGTGATGGTGACATATTGAAGTGCGCCGATAATACTTCTATAGTTAGTAGCATCCTCAACAGGCTGACCATTGTGTTTTGACAAGGGAGGTGCACTGATCATAGGCGTAGGAACCCCTTTAGCTTGAATCATGCCCACTTTGCCAAGTATAGTCTGAATGTATTTGGCTTGGTTCAAGAAAATTCCATTTCGAGTATAGGTGACCTCAATTCCCAGAAAATAACTAAGAGGGCCAAGATCCTTCAGGGAAAAATTCTGATTGAGTTGGTTAATGAGACTTTGTATTGCATTATCATTGTTACCTGTGACAATTATATCGTCAACATATGCCAAGATGATGATGAACGAATCTGTTCGATGCCTGAAATATAACGAAGAATCAGCCTGAGATACAGTAAAACCAAGAGACTTAATGACAGAGGTGAATTTTGCATTCCATGCTCTAGAAGCTTGCTTTAATCCATAGAGTGATCTTTTCAACTTGCAAACTATCTCCTGCCCCCCTTGTTCAAAACCTGGTGGTTGACTCATATATAACTCAGTGTCAATGTCGCCATTGAGAAAAGCGTTGTCTACATCCAATTGCCTAATATTCCAAGATTTTGAGACAGCAAGAGATAACACAACTCTTATAGTGACAAGCTTGATCACTGGGCTAAAAGTCTCAGTATAATCAATCCCGGCCAATTGTGTGTACCCTTTCGCGACAAGCCTAGCCTTGTATTTTGCTATGGAACCATCAGCGTGTTGCTTGAGTTTACAAACCCATTTGCAACCTATAGTTTTCTTCCCAGCAGGTAGCGTGCAAAGATCCCAAGTTTGATTTTTTTTTAAAGCCATGTATTCATTTTCCATTGCAGATCGCCATTCTGGAATTTTTAAGGCTTCAATGTAAGATGTTGGTTCAGTGGGAGTAGCTGCAATGTACGTCTTCAGTTTGTGAATCCCTGCTTTCGACCGTGTAATCATGGGATGTGAACCTGCAAGGGACTTAGTAACATGCATATGATCAGGTGCATTAGGAATGTCATGAGCATGTGCATTCTCAATCGGCAAATCAATTGTTATACGGCCACCTAGTGTATGTTGTGCGGTAGAAGGAGCAGATTGAGAGGAGTCGGATTGAGGGGATGAGTCTGTCAGTGTAGGAGTAAGAACAAGGGGTGTGGAATTTTGAGTTGGTGAAATAGGTGATGGAGGTGATGGATTGAAATCTTGTGGTATGGTGAGAAGTGGTGAGAACCTATTTTCTAAATCAGATTGAGGTACAGAATGAGGTGTAAATGGTGTTATAGAGAAGGGGAATTGTGTTTCATCAAAAACAACATCCCTGGTAATAATGATTTTATCGTTCGGCAACAACACTTTATAACCTTTGAAATGAGCACTGTAACCTAAGAAAACACTTCTTTGACTCCTGAATTCTAGTTTGTGTTTGTTATATGTTCTGAGATGTGGGTAACAAAGGCATCCAAAAATTTTAAGATGACTGTAATCTGGCTTCCTTCCTGTCAAAGCTTCCAGAGGGGTTTTGAAATGGAGAAATTTTGTAGGAGTTCGATTTATGATGTGTACACTGGTAGCAAAAGCATCATCCCAGAATTGAGTAGGAACTTGTGATTTAGCTAAGAGAGCAAGAGCTACTTCAACAATGTGTCGATGCTTTCGTTCGACTAATCCGTTTTGTTGGGGTGTATAGGGGCAAGAAATTCAATGGTGTATGCCATGTTCCTGAAATATTTTGGTTAATGGTTTGAATTCAGTTCCCCCGTCACTTTGCAAATTTTTAATAGGCTTGGAATATTGTTTTTCAACTAGTGATTTAAAATGGAGGAAGGCATTAAGAGTTTCAGATTTCTGTTTTAAGAAATAAATCCAAGTAAATCTAGATGCATGATCAACAAAACTAATATAGTATCTAGAACCCGTTCTTGAAGTTATGGGAGATGGGCCCCACAAGTCAGTATATATGAGATCAAGTATAGCATAATGTGGAGATGGGGAAATGGGAAATGGTAGCTTATGACTTTTGGCTTGTAAACAAGAAGAACAGAGACTTTCATTAACAAAACTGTCAAAAGGAATGCTACAACTTTTCAGAGCTTTCTTGACAATCTCAATAGGAGCATGTCCTAGTCTAGAGTGCCATATTTCTAAGTTGGCTTTATTTCTAACTTGAGCACTATTTGGAGAAACAAGACTGGAATTGAGGCTTGGTTGTTGGGCAGGGGAGGAAGCACCTCTGGTCTTTGACAGGTTGAAAACATACAAGCCATGCTTAACATTGCCTTTGAGGAGCACCTCCTTGCTTGTTGAATCCTTCACAAGACAACATGTAGGATGAAACTCAAAATATACATCATTATCTCTAGCAAATTGTGAGACACCAATGAGGTTCTTAGTGATTTTTGGGACGTGTAACAGGTTGTTTAGGAGAAAAGTAGTGTAAGCATTAGGTGACTTAACAAAAGAATTGCCAATATGAGAAATGAACAAACCTTTTCCATTACCTATTTGCACTTGTTCATTGCCTTGGTACTCAACTCCAATGTTCAAATTGGTGAGGTCATATGTAATGTGATTACTTGCTCCAGAATCAGGATACCAACAGGTTTCTTGGTTGAGATCAGAGGTTCCAGTGTTTGAACTTGAGCTTGCAGCTATATTTGTCACATTTGCACTAGGGCCTTGAGCATATCCTCCTTGTGTGTGAGTATTTTGACCACTGTTGTTTGGGGTGAAGTTTGCATCAAATCGATGATAGCACTTGTCAGCAGTGTGTCCAGTAAAGAAACACACTTGACACCTAGGTCTGTAGTTAGTTCTACCTCCCCTTCCTCTGAAAAATCCACCCCTTTGACTACCTCTGTTTCCTCTTCCATTGTAAGGTTGCATCCTGCCTCTGTTGGGCTGAGTTCCAAAGTTCCTTCTGCCATTGTTTGTTTGATTAGCAAAGTTTTCAGAAATCCCAGAGCCATCCATGTTAACTTGTGTATTTTCAGCACTCTCCAGTCTTCCCTCAAAACTGAGTAGAATAGCATATGTTTCTCGCAAAGAGCAAGGTTCAACTCTAGAGGTAATGAACACCATAACCGAGTCATTTTCATTACTAAGTCCTGACAGAATGTGTAAAATTTGGTCTTCATCACTGACCTTTTGCCCTGCTGCAGCTAAGGTGTCACAACATGTCTTGACTTTATTTAGATATTCTCTCATGGATAGACTTCCTTTCTTGAGTGTTTGAAGCTGCAATTTGAATTGCATGACTTTTGCTCTTGACTGACTTGCAAAACTGACCTCTAGGCTTTCCCAAATCTCTCTTGAAGAGCTCAATCCAACAGTAGATATGAGGATGTTCTCAGATAAGGAGGATAAGAGCCAAGAAGCTAGTAACTGATCCTGCCTCATCCATGTGGCATAAGCAGGATTTAATTGCTTTTCTCCTGCAGCTGTAGTAGTATATTCTTCAGAAATGGTGTGTTTTCCAGTTAGGAAACCTTCTAAACCATAACCTCTAGCTGCTGCAAAGATTTGTTGCTTCCATACTAAAAAATTGGACTCATTTAATTTCACAGTAATAAGCTGACCCTGTGGCTGCACAACTTGTGCTTGTTCTGCTATTATAGAGGATAAATATGTCATGGGATATGAGGAAGTTAAAAGAAAAAATAATGATGGAAGAGGAATGGCACGAGGCGGGTTTTCAACCAGCTACGATACCATGTTGGAACATGAAAATAGCCATAAAAATTTGAATAACAAAAGTCGAAAGCTAAAATCTTGAAGGAAATCTATCATTTTATTTTATTGCTTAAGGTTACGTACAATAGCCCATTTATACAAAGACAAATAGAACTTTCTAGATTAGACACTTGTCCTCTAATCATTGGTAATACTAAATATCCTCTAATCATTGGTAATACTAAATATCAAAGATAACAACTTCTCGATGATATGAATTTGAGGAATATATGGTATATGCCGGTTTTGCCGGCTATTATGCAAACGGTCAGGAGGTTTTGTACTATTATTTGGGACCACAATTTGAATGAGCAGGGGTGCCAAGGTGGCTGTGAGAATTGCTATGTTGATATCCATCATGAGCAGGGGTGCCAAGGTGGCTGTGAGAATTGCTATGTTGATATCCATCATAACATCAAAGATTACACACTTTGTAAAAGATGGAGTTGTTGGAACTAAGATCTGAAACCTAGTAGAACGAGATTCTAATTGGATTGTCAGGACAATGTTCTAACAAAATCAAATAAAAATGGCCGAGAGCCATAAGAATTCTGGATGATCTTGTGTTAAACAAGATATCAGAAGTTGAAAGGGGAGCTTTACTTTTTAGCAAACCACATAAAGGAGATTGCCTTGAAATGTGGGAGTGCTTTGGAAAAAGTAGAAGAGTCGAATGAAATAAATTCAGCATTTATGATATAAGTGATGGTACGATCATTAAATCAAGAAATGTTGTATTTATTAAAGGTATCTTTTCTTGGAAAGGAAAGAGGTAAGTCTAGACGGTTTTGTCGTAGACATAATACCAATAAACAGTTGATTTCGAAATAGGGTTATTTCGGTTGACTACGTGAAGTCATAGGAAAACCTTGTGGATTCGCTTACAAAAGGCATAAATCGAGATCAACTGTATAAACTGTTAAGGGGAATGGGTTTAAAATCCACAACTTAAAGAATGTTCATAACGGTAACCCAACCTTGTGAATTGGAGATCTCAAGACCTTGGTTCAATGGGACAACTAAGTTATGAATGTTCAGCTGAACACTTGGATAATGTGTTAGCTCATTCTCGATACATCCAAGTGAATGTAAACCTGCTGAATGCGGTGAGGTTAAGTTTAAGACTTTTAATGATTCCTATACCGAAAGGTGGAGTATTGCAGGATATTCTTCAATAGGAGATCACCTATATAAGTGAGAAGTAATAGCCGCTTCAAAAGAAACACTTATGAATCTAAGATATGGTCCAGGGCCAAAATGGACACAACGTGAGAACAACAAGTGTTAGAGTTGTTATTGTGTAAAATCTTGTTGTCTTGGTTTACACAAACGGCCGAGTAGTTCAAGACATCGCGTCACTAAGCAGCTAGTAAATCCGATAGTATTTTACTAAGGAAGGTTCAAAGCCACAAGCTACCTATCCTGATGCAATAACGATTCGCCGAGACTTTCAAGCGAATCTGCATACACGTATGCATTAATTTCATTCATGTGGGGGATTGTTGGAATTTTGGTCTCTGAGGAATGGGTGTTGACCCAATTTTGCCCATATAATTAAGTGGTTTCCATTAGTGGAAAATGAAATTAAATTATTTGTAAAAAATTCTACTAAGAGAGTAGATGAGAATAGCATTTGGAATTTCTCAAAACCGATTCCGGGTGAATGAGATATTAATGCTAGAAGTTAGCCACTTAATACAAATAAATGGTATGGAAAATGGGAAATGTGGGGGAGGAGAGATGCTCCATCCCACATAGGAAAAATGAGGCAAATTTGCACACTTAATATATCCCAAGTTTGACATATGGGTTTGGGCCCTTGGGGGCACCCAAGTTTTTAAAGGGGTGAGGACCTACATGCTTGTGGGTTTGGTTCAAAGCACACACGCGCGCGCCACCTCCGCCCGTCGGCCGGCCCGGCCCAGGTCTGGGTCGTGGGCTTAGGCTTTAAGGCCCTTATTCTTTTTGGACCAAAAACCTTTAAAATTAAATGTTTAATTAATTTTTGTAATTAATTAAATAGATTTAATTAATTTTCATAATTAATTAAAAGAGTTCAACTGGGAAAACGTTTCGGCCCCATGCACGGGCGGGAGCACGACCTATGCGGTCGGGTCGTGCTCCCTGCCGCAAATATTCGAAGTGGCGCACGGGATGGAGCACGGCCCATGCGGTCGGGTCGTGCTCCCTGCCAAACTTTTGCGCGCCAGCGCACGGGCAGGGGCACGGCCCGTGCGTCTGGTCATGCTCCCATGTGCAGGTGTCTGTTCAGTGCAAAAGGTGTCTTTTCGAGCCAAAAGACGTGTTCCTTCCATATGAGGCGCCTAAGGCCTATAATATTCGATCCCTGGTGACTGAAAAACAAAACGAAATGATTAGATAACAATAACCGAGCATTGCATTTTGCATCTTGTCCCATTTCCTCCTTGAAATGCTTGAAAGTCGAAAAAACACTTCATGTTCGTTGTATTCCAGTTTTTGCAAGTACTGCTAAACCGGAGTTATAAGTCGTTGTATCTTAGAGGCGAGCGCGGGAACCGTAAGCATTTGTATAAGGGGCGTTTTCGTCTCTGCGGAGACTGATTCCAAATCAGGCCTCGACTTAGCCTATACACTTATCTCTCAGCCATTTCTTCCAAACAGAAACCTTCCACTAGATATAATTTACCCAACAACAATGAGTTGCCTAAGTTGGAACTATCGGGGGCTTGGGAACCTACCGACAGTTAATGCGCTAAAAAGACAAATCTTATCTCAAGATCCCGTCTTGGTTTTCTTAATGGAAACCAAATTGGTACGTGATGAAATTCAAGCAATCTATATTAAATTGGGTTTCGATGATTGGCATGTTGTTGATTGTGATAGGTTGAATGGTGGTAGAAGGGGAAGATTATGCTTATTAAGGAAATCGGGTTATGATTTCCGCGTACAATCAGATTCGGCACACCATATTGAGAGTCTTATCACTATCGGTTCATCGATTTGGAGATTTACGAGAATCTATGGTTGGCCAGAAGAAGATAAAAAATATCTCACGTGGGATCTGTTAAAGGAACTAGCGCATGGTTCGACTATTCTGTGGTTGTGCGCATGTGATTTTAACGAGATATTATTTAATTTCGAAAAACTTGGGGGTCGGATCCGTGATGAGGCTAAGGTACAGGAGTTCCATTTGGCTTTGCAAGAAGCTTCTTTGGATGATTTAGGGTACAATGGGTTTTCTTTTACTTGGACGAATGGCCAGACCGGTGAGCACAACATACAAGAATGACTTGATCGATTCCTCGCAAATTCCGATTGGGTTTCACTTTTTCCGGGGTATGAAGTCCGACATCTTCCTCGGATTGGATCAGACCATTGCCCTATTATTATTGAATGGAGGAAAGATAATGCGAGATTAATGACTGGTAAAAAGCCACGACGAAAAATTTTCAGATTCGAATCGATGTGGTTGTTAGATGAGACATGTTAAACATTCATTAAAAAGGTTTGGCAACTGGACCCTAGCCACGATGAGGTGTTGTACATTAAAAGAAGGATTTAGGCATGTGGAATTAAGTTGAAAGCGTGGGAAAAAAATCATTTTGGCAACGTTCAGTCACAAATAAAGGAATGTGATGAGCATTTACCAAATGATATAGACAATACACCTTCACCGATGATGCTTAGGAATCGGCCCTTTTTTGGAAAAATGGCTACAAGACCTCCAATGTAAACAAGAAAAATTGTGGCATCAACGATCAAGGGCAAATTGGATTAATGATGGAGACAAAAACACGGGGTTCTTTCATAAGATTGCGAGTGGTAGACGAACGCACAATACAATTTAGGGGATCCAAAATTCCGATGGAGTATGGATGGAGGAACAATGTGATATTGAAAGGGAATTTGGGGATTATTTCAAAACCATCTTCAAGGCTGAATCACAATTGGATATGAATACATTTCTGGACGCCGTGGACTCGAAGGCAACATACGAAATGAATGAGTTATTGATACGTCCTTTTGACGCCGAGGAGGTAGTTTCGGCTCTATCTCAAATGCACCTGACAAAATCCCCGGATCCTGACGAGGCCTTTTCTTCTTTGATTAAGAAAGTCGAGGCCGCCCATAATTTGCATGGTGTTCGTGTGAGTCGGAATGCGATGGAAATATCTCACCTTTTTTTTGCCGACGATAGCATTATTTTCGGTAGGGCAAAATGAAAGGGAAATAACAGTCACAAAGGATATCATTGCAGCTTACGAGAGGGCATCGAAGCAGCGAATTAACTTTGAAAAATCTGAAATATCTTTTAGCAAAGGTATCGAGAATGGCCGAAGGGAGCATCCGCCAACCTTCTTGGAGTTTCATTAGTCAATAAACATGCGATTTACCTCGGTATTCCAGCGGTTGTGGGAAGATCGAAGAAGGAAATTTTTGCGCTTATCGTAGACTGAGTTCGGAAAAAATTGAAGAATTGGAAGGGCAAATTGCTATCAGCAGCCGGAAAAATGGTTCTCATTAAATCTGTGGCTCAATCGATTCCCACCTATTTAATGAGTGTTTTTGTTTTTCCTAATGCCGTGTGTAATCAAATAAATTCCATTGTTAGCAATTTTTGGTGGGGACAGAGAAGGGGGAAAGGAGAATTCATTAGCGGGCGTGGAATATTTTGTGTCTGGCTAAAGAGGATGGTGGATTGGGTTTTCGGGATATCAAGTGTTTCAATGAAGTGGTGATTGCTAAACAGATTGAGCTTGAGACTTATTAATAACGAGAGCTCTCTTCTATCCAAAATTTTCAAAGCTAAATACTTTCCGCGAAGTTTATTCCCTACAACTACAATTGGCCATAATTCATCATACATTTGGAGAAGTATTGTAGGGGGGAGGAAAGTTCTTTTGAGAGGTATTCGGTGGAATATTGGAGACGGGCAAAGCGTTAGAGTTTGGTCTGATCCTTTGATTGTTGATAATCCCAATTTTAGACCTTTCACTACACCTATTGATTCAGAGGCTGAACTTACAGTGGGACAATTGATGAAAAATAATAATTCTGAATGGGATAGGGACAAAGTGTTGGAATTATTCAACAGGGAAGATTCGAAGGCTATCTTAGCCATGCCAATTAGATACATTCGAAAGCCGGACCGAATAGCTTGGCACTTCACAAAGGATGGAAAATACTCGGTCAAGTCAGGTTATAAATTGGCAAAAATGGCAGCAGACTGTACTACGGGTTCATCGTCATCTTCGGGTACGAACAATAAGCTGTGGAAATGGATTTGGAGCCTTTCTATTCCACCTACAATCCAACTTTTCCTATGGAAGTGTGCTCAAGGAGTCATACCAACACGAGCGGCATTAGAGAAAAAGGAGTTGTGGTTCCAACGTTTTGTCATCGTTGTGGCATAGCCGTTGAAACAGCAGAGCACGTACTACGAGACTGTGATTGGACGAAATTTTTTTGGGCAGCTTCACCTATACGACTTCGAGTTTCAAACGACATGGAGGAATGGAGTATGGTAGAGTGGCTCAAGTACATGATGGATAAGGGCCATAAAGACAGTCATGCGATTTTTTCGATGCTACTATGGACGGTTTGGGATGCTCGGAATAAGCTAATATTTAGTAACAAAATTGTGGATCACAATCGTTGCTACTTATTAGCTACTTCTAGATTGGACGAACATATACAGGCATGTGCTCTTGACTCAAATTGAACGACCCAGAGATGGAATGATAAATGGGATTCTCCCCCTACGGACTTTGCAAAAATCAATTCGGATGCATCGTTAATGGAGGATGATGGTACGGGACTTGGCATTATCATTCGAAACCATAGAGGAGAAGTAAAACAATGGTGAAGATGGTTGAACCAGTCGGTACAGTGGACATAACAGAGGCTCTCGCATGTAGGGAATGACTTAAACTTGCTCGAAATTTAAAGCTGGCAAAAGTCTATGTGGAAACAGACAACATTACCTTATTCTATAGGATGAAACGCCGAATGGAGAATTTCTCGTTTTTTTGGACAATTTTAGAGGAAAAATTGCAAATTTAGTCCCATAAGTTATGGTCATTCGCATTTTAGTCCTGTAATTTTGTAAAGTAGCAGATTAGTCTTTGACCATTTTAACCTTATAGCAAAAAATAACAATTTAGTACCGTAACTTTTACAAGCAAACAATTATAGTCCCTTATTTTTTTGGAGGTGGCAATTTCGACCCATTGCAAAAATTAGGCTAAAAGGCAAAAAATGTATAACACGACATATGAGAAATCACAACTAGATCCAATATATCCGTCTTAGATAGAGCTGTCAGAACGGGTTAACGGGGCGGGCCGACCCACAACCCGCCACAACCCGCAATTTGGCGGGGCGGGATGGGCTAGCCCACCATATTGGCGGGCCGAAAGATCCTCAACCCAAACCCAACCCGCCTTGGGCCACGGGTTGGGCGGGCTAGCCCGCCATATTTTTTATACTGAACATAAATTTTATATTATGTCCTTATTCAAACTATGGAATGTAGATGTAAGTTAATTAAGTTGTAAAAATAGTTGTTTGAAATATTTTATTCATAAACTGAAATAAAATCTTTAAATTGTTGCAGAATGCTTCACTGATAATTCTAAAAGTCTAAGGTAAATAACTCAACATGAGTCTTCTGGTTTCAACAAAGATTTATTTAAGTCATTTGTTTTACAAATAAAACAAATTCGCCGCACATGTAACCTAACCATTGAAACCAACAATGAAACTCATGTTTTTTTACAAAGTTCAATTCATTATGAAACATTTAAAATTTTAAAAACTCCCAGAAATATTGGTTTATAAATAAGTCGACTAAAAAATAAACTATTGGTGAATAAATACTGATAAAACGAAGAAACGTAATATAGTACACCAGCACAAACATTGAAACAAAAAGAAAAACTATGATTTACCATAAATTAGCAAATCGACTGAACTCTTGTGTGCAGCTCTATTTTCTGTGGTGACTTCACTTGTTTTCTGGCCAGACTGAATATCAGAGATTTTAGATTTTTTTTTAATAAAGTGACGGGCCAACCCATTCCCGGCCCGCACCGACCCGCCAAAACCCGCGGCCCAAACGGGCTGGCCCATTCAGTCCCGCCCCTTGGTGGGCTATTGAAACTTCAACCCAACCCCTTACCTTGTTCATGGCGGGACGGGCCGGCCCATCGGGCCAAGCCCGTTTTGACAGCTCTAGTCTTAGAGATGGCAAAATATAGCCCGGCCCGTGGGTCGGCCCAACTGTCCCGGGATTTGGATCTAGTTGAGCTGCGATTTTCTAGCTCCGAAAAAATTCGAGTTTGTTTGGTCCAGTTAGGGATGTCAACGAGGCGGGGCGGGGGTGGGGGAGCGATCCTCATCCCCGCGGCCGCGGGGAATCCCTGTCCCCGTCCCCGTGAGACAATCGGGGAAAATTTTCCCCGTCCCCGCGGGGATTCCCCGCTCCCCGCTTTTTTTTTTTGCTAAAATTCAATTTTTTTTATAAAAATAATTATTTTTATATTAATAAATTAAATAAAAAACTAATAAATCACTCATTAATAAAATAAATTGAATATTTTGTTATTTTTCATATTTAATGTGGATATATTTATACTATATTATAAATATTATAAATATTATATTATATATTTAATAAGCGGTTCCTCATGGGGGAAGCAGGCGCGGGATCCCCGGGAACCGGGAGTATGATCCCCCCCGTCCCCCGTCCGCCCCACGGGGAAAATTTCGGGGAATCCCCGCCTGTTCGGGCGGAAAGATTTCGAGGAATCCCCGCCCCGTTCGGGGCGGATCCCCGCGGGGACCGAGGAATCCCCGCCCCACTGTCATCTCTAGGTCCAGCCTGTCCCATGGCCCGACCCGACAATATCCATGCACAACATGAATTTTTAGGTTGGACTGGACCATGCATTTTCACTAGGAATGGTAATGGGGCAGGACAAGACGAGTATCTAAAACCAATGTTTGAAACCCGGACTGGACCCCCCGGTTCGACGGGTTTAACTAGGAACATTCATATGTCCGGCCTGGTTTTAAATTAAAACCGGGTGGCTAAAAATTATTGCCACCCAGTCAAATTCGATAAAAAAACTCGGAACCCGATGACCCGGTTAACCCGGTTCAATTTATTTTAAGCAAAATTTTCTTTATTTTATTACAACAACTGAACGGAAATGGTAAATTTACATATAATTTTTCCTTGTATTCGATTTATACGTATATTTTGATATTATAATTTATTAAATTATTGTTAAAAAAATTTATTAAACTTATTTGTATTTGTTATTTTTTTTACATTTGTACTTTTTAGATCTTTTATATTTGTAAATATATATGTGTGTTTGTATATGGATCCAACAGTTTTTTTAGAAAGGTTTAACCGATCGAACCAATGATCCATTGACCCAGTTATTAATCCAGTTTGATGTCCGGTTCGAGTTTAAAAACATTGTCTAAAATGACGCAGACCCCCCCATCCTTAGAACGGGGCGGGGCGACCCCCGACCCAAATTAAATTAACTTAAATAGGAAAAAAAGAGAAAAAATATTTATTTTTAATATATTTATGAAATATTCTTTACAAAAGTTGTTATTTTCAATTTATAAATGCTAGATATAATATTAAAAGATAAAATTATATTATAATATGTATTATATATGAAAAGTATATATTAAACATATTAAAAGAATAAGCGAGACGCGGGAGGGGGGGAGGTGTACCAGCGGGGTGAAAGTAATACCCAAACCTAATCCACCTCACCAATTTTTGAACCAAGACTTAACCAAATTAATCATTTGCACAAATAAGGGTATTTTGGGGATTAAGAAAGCATAAAATGGCCCTTGAGGACCAAAATTGCAACTACTAGGAACTTAGAGGACTAAAATTGCACTATACTAAAACTTATGGGACCAAAATACGAAAAGGCCACAAACATATGGGATCTAGACGCAAACTTCAAAACTTATGGGACTTAAATGCGAATAGCCATAACTTATGAGACTATTTTTGCAATTTTCCCCAATTTTAGAAAACATTTTTCACCTTTTTAATTCTTTTGATTGTGTTTTTCCGACTTTTGTTAGAAGGTCGGGTAATTCTATTGCTCATTATTTAGCTCGACATGCTTTTGCTTTTCGTTGTAATGAGCCAGTTGTTGGGGATATTCCTAACCATTTGGTAGACATGGTTTCCTCGGAGGTTATCTCCTAATATTATTCTGCGTTTTCTCCTAAAAAAAATAATAAACAAGGTAATAATTTATGTTTGTTAAGTTTTTACATTATGTATATAAGTATCCCATATTTTTTTAAAAGTAATGATTGCGTTGACTAATGCAAAGAGTAATATAACAATTGTAATTCTCTATCAAATACAACTATAATATTTATTATATTTTGCAATAATTTCCAAAAATAATGAAATCACGCTATAATGCTCTAACAAATATAGTTGTTTTTCGGCAGAATCAATAGATGCTTAATTTAAAAGTCAATTATTTAATAAATACTAATAGCTAATGAGACAAAATTCCGGTCACTGAGGTAGTTTCCAAACTGATAAAAAATTGTAGAGAAATATACATAACAAATATAACAACAATTTAATGCGAATCAGAACAATACCTTATGTGTGTAATTATAGCGTGAATACAAAATTGTATATATGCATTTTTTTCCTAAATAGTAACGTCTTCATGCCTATAAATATGTAATGGACGATGATTTGTTTTCATTGAAAACTACGCGAAACTGCAATATCAAAAGCTTATGTTCTATCTTTCGCGAATCATATTCAAGAAAGAAAATAACGATGGCTCCATTAATTACCCTTATACGCAGTGGCGGACGCAGGATTTCGACCTTAGGGGGCGGAAAACGGACCGAGTTTATAAATTTATACTATGTGAAATTTTTTTTCCATATACTAACCATAATTAATGGTTTTTTATATTGTAAAAGACAACTATTTAAAATTTTATCAAATTTTGGGGGGAAAATTGTAAATTAGTTCATTTATTTTACCTTTAAAAAATAATTTGGAAAATTTTTTGGGGAAAAAGAAATTTTTGGAAAGTTTTTTGGGGGAAAAGAAATTTTTGGAAAATTTTTGGGGGAATTTTTTTTTTTTTGAAAATTTTGGGGGGCAATTGTAAATTAATTTATTTATTTTACCCTTTAAAATATAATTTCAAAAATTTTTGGGGAAAAAAATTTTTGGAAAATTTTGGGGGGGCAGTGGCCCCCCCTTGCCCCCCCTTGGGTCCGCCATTGCTTATACGCAACTTGAACACGAACAAGACTCTTTGGGCTATCAAACTAAGGCTCGTGCAGATGTACGAGAAACCATCCAAAAATTGAAATAATAGTTATTTCAAAATATTTCCTAATTATTTTAAAATAATAGTAAAAAAATTGAAATTATTTTGAAAATCCAAAAACTTTAAAAAAATATGAAAATTGTTGAGAAAACTATAAATTATTTTTTTTAAATCGACATTTAATGTAAAATATTTTAAATTCCAAAATTAAATAAAAAACGCAAAACTCTTTTAAAATTTTGAAGTTTTTTTAATAAATTCTGAAACTTTTCTAAATATATTCAGATTTTAATATCCCTATATTTGGAATAATTTTAAGACTTTTAAATAAATACTAGATTTTTTAAAAAGAAATTTCAATATTTTCTTTAATTTTAAGATTTTTTAAAATAATTTTAGTTTTGTTAAAAAAAACTCTATGTTTTTACCCTTTTTGAATTTTATAAAAAAAAAATCATATTTTTTGGTAAGATATTTCAAAAGTCCTCAATAGTTTTCTGTTTTAATCTATTTTTCAGATTTTGGGTAAATTTCCATATTTTAAACAATTTCAACATTTTTTATTTTATATTGAATTTATTTTTAATATGTGAAGTAATTGGCAGATTTTTTACACAATTTTTAGTTTTTTAAACAAAATTTCAGATTTTTAAAACATCGTTTAATTTTAAAAACAACTTTTTGAAAATAATTTTGAATTTAAATAAATTTTAAATATTTAAAAAAGTGTATTTAATTTTTATATTTATTTTTTAACAATTTTTCATTGTAAATTCAATTTTTTTTTTTTGTTTTAGGATTTTTAAACAATTATTATATTTTTATATTTTAATTTTTAGATTTTAAAAAATTTAATCACATGAATAAATTTCAAATTTAGAAAAATAAAAACTCTTTTTTTAAGAGTTAAAATAAGTTATAGGACCATTTTTGCTCATAACGGGTCCAAGTCAGCCTCATAACGGGCCCTGTGCCAATCACGTGATCTTTTGTGGTCGGATTTGTAGCTCCAGCCAATTAAGGACCAAAATTGTGACAATTTTAGAGTTATATGACTAAATTTGCAAAACGAAAATCGGACATGACCAAAATTGCCAACTAGATAAGTTACAGCAATATTTTTGCATTTTCCCCTTCTATATATTTAGCCGAATATGAACTTTTTCCCCTCCCCTGTCACTTCAAAATCACAGTTTCCAAGAATCAGTTTCAATCTTCCTCCTGTCATTATCCTTCCCAAGAATTTGCCGCCCTCACCTTTGCAGACCTCTTTCTGTAGAAAAAGCTACTTCAAGACTAAACGCAAAGACTACGTGTCACCAATATCTAACAAGAACCGTCAATATCGTTAATATTGCCGCTTCGCGCACGGCGACTCCGATTTAAGAGTGGGGAAGAAGCCAACAAACCCCCGCAAGTACCAGACTGAGTACTACAAATTATTCTTGGCCGGCGATTGCCCATATGGAGCGGCTTGTTGGGTATTTACATGCCCAATATGATATAATAGGCGCTAGCAGGGCTGCTGTAAACCCTGTATGCAAGGATGAGGTGGTCGGTATTCTCTTTTCGAGAAGTACTTGCTACTTTAAAAATTCTTTGGTCTCGTTAATCACATTAAGGCAACACTCCCATTTGATTAGTACCATATACAATGTTACGGGAGGTGTAGGCTGCGTGACAATTAAGTTGGTTTTCTGTAATTTGTTCTGATTGTTCTTGTGATTATGCATGAATGTGTGCACATACATATCTTCAAATTTTAAAGTGCACATATTTGTAGTATCCTGACATCCTATTTTTGGAACTTATTGTCATGAACTTCTTCTTGTTCTCTTAACAAATAAACGTGCGACTACTCTTTCAATCTCCCATTCCTATTACTAAGTTAGTCTCACTCAAGTAATTGTGTGGGAAGCAATGTTTGAAAGTGGCTAGAAAAAAAACGTGTAAAAATATAAACGAATTATTAACGCAACTCATACTTAGAACTAATTTCTGATTGAATTACAAATGATAGTTCCTATCCTATCTATACTTTTCCACATCCCTAATAGATGGTGGTGATTTGTTTAATCCAACGGTTGGAAGAAACTTTCTAGAATTCTTCATAGTATACTCCTCCAAGATGTCCTTTGATGTTTAAAATGGAATTTTCTGGGACTTTTCTAGAATCTCTACATATATTCCTACAATTCCACTATGTTCTTATAAGGAAATCTCTAAAAGTTTTCTACTGTTCTCTAAAACAATTCTAGACTAGTTGGCCTAATATGTTGGGCTAATATTATAAATGGACTACATTAATAGGCCTAATATCTCTTCCAAAGATTTCTTTTGTGTTTACTTAGCGATCATTTTTTTATACTTCTTCACCCACTAACACTTTTGAGTAATGCTAACTTAACTAATCGCGAGGAGCGATTCAATGAGATATGGCCGCACAATTGTTGTTAAGGGAGAATAAGCCTCTCTCTCTATACCAAGTACTTTAAGAAGTTCCTAAATATTGTGCACCCTCTAAATTATAAGATAAAAAATACCATTTTCATTTTGATCAACAATTAGCTTTTGTATCAAGAATTACAAACTAATTACATAATTAACATAAACAAAATGTCACCATTCTCAAGTGTTAATTTGCATAGCCAATTTGAGTTTGAAACCATTAATTTATATGAATAATTGCAAGATACAATGTTATGGCTTTCATGTGAAGAGTAATTAAATAAATACTAATAATGATATAATATATTTGAAACAAGAAAGAACCTAAAGCATGTACAACTTGACCCTACAGGGGCGCGACCATTGACAATCTATCTCATCTTATGCTGGAGTACCACTCCAGTCCAATCAGTCAAATGAATGAGCATCGTAATGCCACAAAAAAGTAATAAGTGGATAAGTTAAGTCAACACAATACGACGAATACACATCGGACATCAAATACTTAAAGGGGTCTATAAGCCCAACTACACAACAATAATTGTTCAAATGAGAAATGCCAACAACGACGACTAAAGAATGGATCATTTCTCTGTCCGATCATCCTCAGCGCAAACATCAATGTGGAGTGGCTCAATTTCTGGTTGTTGAAACAACGGGGGTGAGAAAAACCTCATTTGACAGGTGTAAGTGTGCGAGTGTGGTTTATATTTTTCGAGAAAATATCGCCTCTTCCAAAAGATGAATGTTTCATGATGCACATGAAACATGATTTGCAGTCAATACAGTAATCAAATGGATTATACACATAGCAGGATTAGCAATCGTATCAAATAGATCGAGTACAGTCAAATATAGTAGTCATTTCTAAACATTCAAAGTACTGTCATCAAGTTACGGTACAACAGAATATAACAGCAGAATCATGTTGATCAAGCATTGATTCTTTTGTTATGCCTTATGGAGGTTGGACGTTGAACATACTCGGTATGCAGTGGTTGAGAACCCTCGAGCCATTTGTCGATGATCATCACGAACCGACCATGGAGTTCCAATAGATAGGAATTAGGAAAGCAAGTGAAACTAGTTAGAAATAATAAACTCATGGCAAGACAAGTCGCCTTCGCTCAATTCAGCACCTTAATCATTGACGGAAATGTTAGAGAGGTGTACGCATTGTCAACTGTTCTCATCGAAAAGGAAAAGGTAGAGCATACTAGGATAGGGGCTGAGGAAATAACACACACAAAAAAAAAAAACCAAAAAGAAAAAAAGAAAAAAAGAAAGAAAAAAAATCCCTTGGTAAACCTGACAGCTAAAATTGCTTCTTGATAAGCGAAACTTGCCTCATAGTCATACTAAGAAAAATATGTTCTTCCATTGGTGCAACAGATTATAGATCTAACCCCTGCCTGCTGGCCACCATTGGCATGCAGGCAAGTGCAAGTTACTAAATGACCTAGTCAACAAAATATAAAGAGCAGATTCATAGTTGCTTGGATTTAAATAATTGAGCTCAAGTAATTGGATTTGATCAATAACCTGCACAAACTTGGAAGTATTTCCAGTTCCAATTCAAAGGCTTCAGCTTGATACCAAACACTGTTCAACAATCAAAAGTGTCAATAATATAAAATTTACAAATGCACAAGACATCAAATTGTGATTATATGATTATATATCCCCTACATTCCCATGGTAGATGACTCGTTACTCTTAATTCCTTCATGGCTTTAGAATATACAGCACAATCAAATTTTTTATACACATTATTTTCACTTAAAATAGGTACACATGAAACGTTATGTCAGCCAAATTAAACTGCAACCATTTTTCTCTCTTATTTTGATTTTTTGAGGGTGGAGGAAGGTGGGGCCGGTTGGGGTTTAGAGTAAATCAAATTTCAGCATTTTCGATGCTCAAATTTTCATTATCTAGTGTAGCTGAAATTTTACATCTACACCAAGATTGATGGGTGCTTATCATTAGCTGCAGCCCAGAACGATAAAGGAAAGCACGTTGACAAAGAAAACATAGTGTAAATCAATTTCTTCATATAAATAGTTCTACTTGCACAATACTAAATCTGTCGATAGACTGTTTACCACTAGTCAAGTATCACTCTTATATTGGCTCCATTTGAAAAAATCATCTTCGTCATCATCTGACTTCATAGGGCTTTGGACTTCATTAAAGTCATTTGCTACATCCTCATTCCCTTCTCCCTGAATGTGCTCACCTTTTGGTTCTTCTTCCTGAGTGTGCTCACCTTTTGGTTGTTCATCCTTCATGATGCATTATGAAGGCATAAGCAAATATAATAAATAAACAATATATTATTAATTATAACAGCCAAGTGTTGCTTTGAAAAACATAAATTTGGAAGAACAGCAAATGACATACATCTGCATTCGAGGTCCCCTCATCTGCCACTTCATTGCCTGTCAAATCTATTGAGTCGTCTTCATCAGCATTTTGTTTTTCTTCAGCTGCAATTTGCTTTAAGCGTTCTATTACCTTTTCAAAATGGGAATGATCTGCAAAATGAATATACCAAATATTTAAGCAGGCAGACACTCCAGCAAGTTATAGTAAATTTCTCAAAACATATATAAAGATATCTCTTCTTCCAATTTATATACTGTTTTTCCTCCCAAAGATAATAAATCTTTTAGATAGAGAGGAAGAGAGATAAAGGCATAAGTTGACCTTTGGTACGGTTAGTCAAAGCATCACGAAGCCTCATTGGATGCTGCCGTTCTTCTTTTTGTACTTCAGCTTTACTTGTCGGAAGTACAGTACAATCAGGAAAAAGCTGTTGTATCATAGAAAGATCTGTCCCAAACTGCCTCACGGCCTATCAAATAGGTAGAAACAGATATTAAGACTCGTCGGCGAGTGGGTGTTCTCAGTGAATTAAGACTAGCTAAAGAGGATTCAAAAATAATTTCCCAAGAAAGAGATTCCAGAAACAATTCAAAACAAAATGACACAACTATGCAAGATATGGTCCATTGACTGAATACTGTAGGCAACCTGAGATCCAAGCTATGTGATATATATATATTAGTGATGCAGGAAGATTGAGGAAACGTTCATCCCTCTCAAATTAACATATAGTTAAAGTATGCATTTCATGAGAAATGAACTCAACCTTTTTTGGCAAGGAACTGACCCACTGAGAAAATGTTATTCAGTATTTGTGGTCTAATCATGCCCATACTATGAATTGGTTTTACTGTTTATTGTAAATGTCTAGCTAATAATTTAGTTCTTCTCTATCAATAGGTAAATTTCTCCTAGCTAGTCATCAAGCCCTATAAACTCTTTTACAGGGTCTCCTTACAGAAGCAGTTTAGTTTGATTGTGGAATTTCATTAGGCGGAAGATGAATACCTTATGGACTAGTTGATGAAATTGATGACTTTTACATTTGCTCATTTCAACAATCAACTAACAAGATGATGACTTGGCAACAACTTTGGAATTCGCAAGTTTACAGC
Source organism: Rehmannia glutinosa (assembly GCA_016081115.2). Lineage (NCBI taxonomy): Eukaryota > Viridiplantae > Streptophyta > Magnoliopsida > Lamiales > Orobanchaceae > Rehmannia > Rehmannia glutinosa. Next base: position 32,062,728 of record CM071929.1, on the reverse strand, counting down.
ATGGGAAGCCAGCTATTCACAACATGATCATTGACCACAAGCTTTCTTTTTCTTAATAACCAATCGTTGCAGAAAACAAAAGCTGATTTTCACCCTTTTTACACAAATATATGCAAGTATCAGGAAAGCATACCTCATAGAACAGCTCTGTGTCCTGTTTTGACCATCTTGTTTGGTGTTTTGTCCATGTAGGTCTGGTAATTGAAGAATACGGTCGTATCTTCAGCCATAGCACTTCCTTGTTCATCATTATATTCTAGACCTTGTTTAGAAATAAAGGTCTCATCTTTGTTATAGAGACCTGAAGAATCACCATTACTGCATAGCAAAAATAAACAGAACCATATATCATTCTGCATTGAACAATAATGCAACAGATTTATGTACTGTGTGTGTAACATAAATCTAGGGGAAACACATCTTAAAAGTGGAATGGAAGAGACGAATATAATTCATAAGCATGCTACAACACAGAAGTAGTTTGATATATTAAACAAAGATACAAATACAATTCCGCATGATATTGAACATGCTAAGACATTGTTAGGACAACATTCAAGGGAAATTAATCCAAGTTATTATATATAATAAATTACAGAGGAAATATTGCACCTGATCTAAATATCCTTCATTATAATACCTGATCATGCTACAGAAGTTAAGATGAAAGGAAAAGAATACTACTTTTTGTGAACTTGGATATTCACTTGAGTTGCATATGCATCACATCCTGTTAGAGAAGCACCTAAGAACTCAAAAGACACCCTAACCCCAACTCGTTTATCATACATGAACACAAGAGAACTCATGTCACTAAGATTAGCATTCAGGTACTACTGGCAGAGAACATTACTCTCATAAGAAAACTAACAAGATTTTTCTCAAATGATGAAGATCACTAATTTGCCAAACACTACATATTTGATATTTCTCATCTTTCTAGATGTCACTCACCCTGGACAGAGTAGTGTAAGCAGCAACATCAAATATAGATCATTGAGCCAAATCTTTTGTTTGGATCATCACCTGAACTTATTAGCACAATCCACTAGGATACAAGGAAATCAGCATGTCCTACTGAGAAGTTTCTACAGAAATTGAAATCAAGGATGTTATTTCATAAATTATCTACTCAAGCCCAGACACTGCAAAACATGTCTTGACAAAACTAATACCCATTATTTCTCACCCCTCTTGTTCCAACCGCAACAAGCCTGTAACTTTTCTCAAGTCAAAATACAAGAGTACACATAAATTCATCCACGTGTTTTGTTTTCGGCCAAAATATAAGTAAGGTTTCTGATTCAGGAGTAGATTTTAGTAATACAAGTTAAAAGTCAACATTCACCCATACCAAGGTATACCCAAATCTACATTGTCCCTCACCAAGCACACCCAAATCTCCATTCTGCATGTGTCTTGATTTACCATCTATCTTTAGAAATGAACGAGATTTATTACCTTTGTTTCGTTACTGGTGCTCCTGTTGCTGCCTCATCTTTTTTCTGCATAATGTAAACAATAAAGTCATACTTCTGAATAAACATATAGATCCACTAGTATTATCTGGAAACTACTGAAGATGATCCCTTCAAAACTGGGATTTACACTGTACACAACTAATCATACATCCATCGGTAGTAGTTAGCTCAAGCTATAACTAGACCAAGTTCTAATGCATAATCTACATACCATCAGCCGGTCCTTGTGCTCTGCCAGCATAATTAAATCCCTAAGAGGCACCTTGTGGTAGTCAATCTCATCTTCAGGAGTTTCAAGCAAAACCTTGTCCACTATATTGGAAAGGTTCTAGTCAGTACATTAATTAGGAAGCAAAATAAACAGCAGCTCTCAACACCCAAAAGTTACAATATACCTCGTCTTCGCCGAGTAGAATGGGAGAACTTTTTAGGCTTTGCACCTGCATCCTGATCTGATGCCTCCTTGGCCTTCTTTCGACTTCTGGCTGGTTTTTCTTTACCATCATTAGCTTTTTCCGACTTCCGCTTCAACTTTTTCTTTTGTGATTCACTCTCCACTTGAAATTCCTCATTATTAATGTTTTCCTCTTCCCTAGCCAAACTGAGGGGAAATTCTTCAGAAAGCTCAACACTAGCGAGAACTTCATCCTCATCCTCATCTACTAATTGACAGAAATTTGTTTTGTTTTTTCTTGGTCGTAATGATCTACCCGTTTCATTCTCCTGACTGGATGGGGATGCTTTTTGCTGCTGTGGAGAAGGAGCTGACACAGTATGAGCATTACTGCTTCCAGTCTTTGCCCGGCGAGAAGCCTAATGAACATAAAAAATAATCCAAATAATATTCAGAAAAGTATGGAACATGAAACATACATACCATAATACTAGATAAAGAAACAATGTGTGCATATCAACTTGTGCCAAGAAATAGCTTACAAGTTTTGCAGGAATTTCGGGCACATCCTCCTCCAGATGGATGCCTGAATCCAACTGAGCCATCTCCAGAAGATTCATAGACTCTTCATTCAAAGGAAGTTCAGAGGTTGCTTCAGTTGGCAAGGTATGAGTGAAATCCAGGGATGAAAGATCAAGAACGTCATCCTGTTCAAATGTAGGAATTGAATCCTTTTCGGCATAATTAATTTCATTTGGAACAGATTGAGAACCAAGTGAGTAGGAAACAGACTCGCTGGCTTCACACATCTCTTTATGCATTTGTATCTTTGGCTTTGGTTGAAATTTTCCTTTCCTATGTCCTGGAAAATAAGGACCATATAAATTTCTTAAAGTTTACAATACAAATAAAGCTCATAAAGCAGGCAATATAGAACTTACCTGATTTAGTTGTTAACTCAGTCATATTTATAGAATCCATGGCATCCATTACCTGCAATAGACCAACTTAGGCAATAGATTCAGCCAAATTGCAAGTGTTCACGTTTAGAGCTTGGCCCTGACCTCTCTTCCCAAATCACTATCGTGCATGTGATCACGTCCGCCACTACTTGGAACATTAGGCTCACCAGCAGTTAAAGAATCCTCAACAGAAGAAAAAACTGGAATAGCACGCCCTCCTCTTGCATCCTCAGGGTTTGGGACAGTAAGAGCTACCGCCTCTGAAGGAGGGACAGTACATTCTGTGATATAGTTTGAAGTAACTAGTTTTAAGTTTTCTAATTGACCACCAAGATTAGCTGAAGGGAAGCAATAACATGGCCAATAAAGAGATTATTTCTCACCCATATCACTAGAAGTGTGAGGTAGAAAATCACCAAGAGCTTCCAACTCAATGAATATGTCAGCATTCTGAGATTAATGGAAATATATGCATCAGCGGACTAAAGCAAACATCATGCAATGGAATTATGGTACTCACCTCTCCTACTGATTTTTCCATGAAAGAATGCCAGGCTCCATTGTCGTTAGGCACGGCATCTGAACCTGAAACCACTAGAAGAAACCAACAATAGTTTACTATCCATTTATTCTTGTAATTATCATAAGTCTTAAAACAGACAGTGTGTAAAAACATACAATCTTTTGTTAGATAACTATAACTACAACTAAATACTGCTGCAATTAATTAAAAAAAAATTACTAACAGTTCTCTGATGGCTTTGCAGTCCCCACAGGCTCACTTAATTCACTCTGCGTAGAATCAATGGTTTGTACTGCTTGCGAGGTAGAAACTGAAGTTGCAGCTGACTCCTTTCTAGTTGGTCGGAACTTTGCTTTTGGCTGGAACTTTCCCACTGCCCTAGCTGCAAAAGCATGAAAGGTTTTGTTTATATGCTTTAATTAAAATTGCAAAACGAGCCACATCTGGAAACAGGTGGACAACACTTTTTACCATTCTTCACTGCTTCATCAGCAAAAATATCATCCAATGGATCAAAATCAGCGCCCATTGCAAGATATCCTGAATCATAACAATCTTTTAGTTATAGACAGACATGAAAGCGACATCAAAAATACAAATTAGAATCTTAAATATTTCCAATTAGAAATACCACATCATACTTATCACCTAGATAGCAATAGAAAAGATTCATATTGCAGGACGACTACCATAGTACCATGAGTAGAATGATCATGTTAAGACATGTTCACATGTGCGTTAAGCGTACAATGCAAGGAGATGAAGTACGGTACCACACTAAGTTGCAAAAAGGAAAAGGACATCCATGACATTATATGTTCAGAACCTTGACACTACAAACTTAGCACATTCATACAAGAAATTGTCGAAAGAAGAAAGGCTTGGCAAAAAAGCTTATAAGTAGGGGTGTTCGTTTGGCAAAACCGAACCGAAATCTTGGTTAACCGGCAATTCGGTTCGCCAAAAATCTTAACCGAAAACCGAACTGAATTTTTTTATTCCAGTTCGGTTTTAACCGAATCAAATTTCGGTTTCCGGTTCGGTTTAATGTGAACTGAAATTTTTTGATTAAAAAAAAAATTTGCTTGCAGCTGCTGCCCATTGCTGCTGCATATACTTCCCCAAGCTACTGATTGCAGAACCTCAAGAGAAACCTAATGCATACAGAAATCGGACTAATTATCTCTTGAATCTTAATCAGAGTGGCGTTCGCGCCAAAAAATTGGGGGCTAGGGTTTTGAAATACCTTATAAATATGTGATTGAATCCTCAGAGTTCGTAAAAATGATAAAGCGGCTGAAGGAGGCGATGTAGAAAGGAATACCTAAAGGGAGGAGGAGGAGGAGGAGGAGGAGGAGTCGCCGTTGTAGTAGATTGGTTCCCGGCAGGGTCTGCTCGTTTTAATTCCTTCTACTTTCTTCTTTGTTGTATTTCTTTCTTTTTCTTTTTCTTTTTCTTTTGGTTGTTTGATAGTTTCCTAAGATTCAGTACTCAACAAAAGAATAAAATAAAAAGATTCCTAAGATTAAGATTTATATGATTTCAAAAAAAAAAAAAAACAGATTTATATTTTTAAGGCAAAACAGATTTATATTTTTAAAGGCAAAAACTTGTAAAAACTCAGTTAGGAATGGCAAGGAGACGAGGACGGGTCGGGTCGGGTCGGCTAGGAGACACATACTTGTCCGTGCCTAGAACGGAGCGGACAGTCGGACCGCGATCGCGGGGCGGCCCGTTCGCCTTGTTTTAAATTAAAAAATAAATTGAAAAAATATACATTTATAAATATTATTCACAAAATTTATTATTATCAAATTATAAATATTAAATATAATATAATAATATATAAAAATTATATTATAATATATATTATATATGCAAAATATATATTAAAATATATTTTTAAACTAAAAAATCTAGGCGGGCGGGTACCGCGGGCGCAAGTGAGACTCGCCCCGCCCGCGTCACGAAGGCAGGCGGGCGGTACCCACAAGTCGGGTCAAAATTGTCATCCTAGAGACAGTCTCATGGGCATTGTCCATGAGACGGATCCTATATCTAATAAGATTCCAACCCAGACCCAAATCCATAAAAAATACTCATAATTTTTGTATTTGGTATGATCCGTCTCATTAACATAAATCCATGAGACGGTCTCATATAAGACCCACTTCATTTTTTAATTCAATATTTCTTCTTCAAGAAAAAATTCAATATATATATAATTTATGGACACTTTGTGAATAATCATTGTAGCTGTAGCATTGATTTATCGTCTTGTTTTAATTGCTAATATTTTTAATTTTATAGAATAATTAATAGGAAAAATTATCATTCGAAATAATACTTTGTTGGGAATCATTAGTTGATAAATTTTCATTAATTAATCTTGATAGATGCATTATTTTTGTGTTAAAAATTGTGATTTAAAATTTTATGGTAAAATTTCAATATCAATGTTTTTGTTGGTTGAATAATTATTTTAACAATAGTTGTTTATAGAATTATTTAATATTTTGACCATTTCAAATTATTTTTTTGTGAAGTTTATGAAACTAAGCATTTTTGAATATTTATATTTCTTTTTATTTTTTATGGTCATGAAGTTATGATAGCTTCATAAAAATTCATCAATTATATTTTTTATAACATCCAACAAAGTCCATTAAATTTTATTAAATATACAAAATTCCATAATATAAAATTTTATTATAATTTGATGGAATGCATTATGGAATCCACATAATTCCTTAAAAATCTAAGAAATTTCAGTAATTACAAAACCTTCAAATTCCATATTGGGGGCACCCTCCAAAGAGCTATTGACGCTATCATTTTCATTTTAGACACACCCACTTCTAAATACACCACCACCCATTTTTAAAATTATGACACAATTGCTAAATACATTCTCCATAATTTCAATTTGACCCTTGCATAAAAAAACCTTAGGTGGCACGACGCATTTGGATTTTTGTCATAGTGCGTGATCGTGCCAAGTGTCGTACTCTACTATGAGAAAATATTTTTCAACCTTAAAATTTGAGGAATAACATATTTTATGTTATAAACTAAGAATATACATTCATTAGTTGGGGATATGAATATTTTATTGTCCGTATCTTCAACAATTTGGGTGTTGGAAATATCTAGGGTTTATAAAAAAAAATCAACTTTCTTGAAGAAGAATAAGAATGTGGGTGAATGATGTGGGTGTATTTAGAACTTCTTTTAAGTAAGGGTAATATAGTCTTTTAAGTGAATGTCATTTTTGCAATTATATGGAGGCGGGTGTATTTATCAATTTTGGGGGTGAATGGCGTCACCCCCCTCCAAAACCTCATGAGTGTTTTTGCAATATCCCTTATTTTGATGAAATGAGTCATCTATTTGCACCATCTTTTCCTCTAAATACACCCCGCTAGAGATGGAAAAATGACCCGTCTCGATGGGTACATGCTCCGCCCCGTGACCAGTGACAGGGTGGGTCTGGGTAGCACACTTGCCCTGTGGGTACCAGCCCTGCCCCGCCCTATGTAGTAGTTTTATTTTTTTTTATATATACTTAATATAGTTTACATGTATATTATTAATATATAAGATAATGTAGTTTTTATGTACTTCATATTATATTTAACATATATAATAATAATTTTTATAAATAATATGCTTTTATAATACAAAATATACAATAAAAAATTTATTAATAATATAAAATAAAATATAAAACTTTAAAACAATAAAATTATATTTAGAACGGGTCGATCTACCCCCTCCCGCGACCCAAATGGACGGGAGGGTCCCCTCCCCGCCCCATTATCAATTTATTATCCCCACACTCCGTTTCAAAATACACCTCCAACTCTTTTTAAAAACTCATCCATTACTTAATACACACCATATATTTTCCAATTTGCCCTTCCTCTATTAAAACCCAAATTTTCTCCAAAATATACACCCAAGCCAAAAATACTCAAGTTCTATAACATTTTGGTTCCTTATCTGTCTCTAAAACCTTCCACTATTGCCATTAAAACATGGAATAGTTGTATACGATCAAGGGCGGAGCCAGGACGCTTTATCAGGGTGGGCCGATACACGAAAATAGGGTGGACCGGATAGAAAATCCAAGAAAATTAATACAAATTATAACTAATTTTTTTTTAAATTTATCACTATAAACTTTTTTTTCTTAAAAAAAAGGGTTGGGCTAGGGCCCAGACTGGCCCAGCCCTGTCTCCGCCCCTGTATACGATGTTGTTAAGAAGTAAAATCGGAAGATACTTATTTGCGGGCCCTAGCCCTGTCTCCGCCCCTGTATACGATGTTGTTAAGAAGTAAAATCGGAAGATACTTATTTTATTTATCCACGTGAATTCTTTGTGGTCCATATTTACAATAATGTGGATATTGGAAATCTAGTATTCACAATTTTTATGGAGAAGAAGAAGAAGAATGCGGGTGGAGTGGGGGTGGGATGGGATAGGGTGGAAAGAAGATTATAAGCTTTAGAAAAAGATAAGAGTATATTTAGAACTTCTTTAGAGTAGTAAATGTATGAAAAAGTTCATAAATATCAATCTAAAAACTTTCATCTAAATATTGGTGTCTTTTATTAATTTCAAAGTCAAGCTTCAATAAAAGCCTTTTAATTTGTTAGATGATGGAATTGATTGGCATATGCAGAATTATGACAACATTAACAATAATCTAAAGTCAAGTACTTTTTCAAGTCGATACCAAATTATGTGGTCTTTCAATAACAATCTTGGTCCTGTGACTCCTGTCCCCATAAATAAGACTCACTAATACGCACACACTTGTAAAGTTGTATTCATAGAGTTCCCAAAACAAATGTTGAGAGCATCATGCAGTTTCACAATTGATGTGAATAATGAGAAATCTTTGCATCATTACGTATAATGCTTGAAAAATGGAATTAAACTGTGAATGGAGATAACTGTTTTGTGGGTTCTCTCGACTTTCGTCAAATTTTCAATAATGCAAGACACATGCACTACAATGTTTTCCAAGAAGTTTGAATATATATATATATATATATATATGATGTCAAAATACAGATCATTCCTAGTCAAGGTAATTGATTTGATTGTCCAATAGTCTACGTCCTTAAGTCAAGGTAACTCCAATAGCAAATGTATTTTTGTGATTGGAGCGAGCCTGCAACACGAACAGACAATATTAGGAGGGCCTTGTGATTGTCTTAAGAAAATCCATCTGATGTTTAAGGCAATCCAAAGTGCAGAGGAATTAATTAATTAAGTAATTCAGTTTTAATTACTTACAAATGAATATAGAAAATCATTTATACCTGAAATGATGAGCTCTTGGGCATGTGTAATAAGATGGGCCTCATGGGCTGTAAGCATTGCACTTAATAATATTTTGACACAACACAATTAATGATTATGGGCTAATTAATTTTTGAAATTAAATAATGCGATAAATTGGTAATAATAAAATATCAATTTTACCCCATTAATATAAATAGATCAAATCTCAACCGCTAGACCAAAAGCTGTAACTGATGGTTAGTAGGATCATTTTTCCCCTTAATTAGCAGTGCAGAGCCCCCACGTTTCACGTGTCGCGTGGGCAGGCATTTTTCCCTTAAAGAACAGTTTTCTGTGTGTTAGCTGCTGTGGCAGTTGTGCATACCACAAACAAAAATGAAGAGAAATAAAGCAACATAAAAGGGTGGAAGCAGGATGACCAAAAACTAGGGATGGCTATCTAATGAGCAATCAATGTATATAAATGCCTATGATATGACAAGCAGTTGAAATAGAATTTAAAGACACATCACTCTCATGGGTCCTCAAAAGTTTCCATGTCTTTGCCAAATATCACACCCATGATCTAACTCAACATTTAATATCATTCAAGCTTATGAGCTGTTGTAACTAACCATTTAATAGCATTTCCATATCTAACCACTCTTAAGTAACAAATCACATATAAAAATGAAGGTCTTATAACCTCCTAATTTAGAACAAACAATGGACCTAAAAAACCAACCTTTTTCAGCATCTGATCTTCAATCAGCCAAGGAAAATGACTTTTTTGAATCCACAAAGGCTGCTGTGAAGCTACAAAAGGTTTACCGGAGTCATCGTACACGCCGCAGATTAGCAGATTCGGCATTTATAGCAGATGAGCTCTGGTGTGTTCTGTCACACTATCTTTCATTTGAAGAAATATATTTGACAGTGATAATATTTTTAATCTGGTGAATAAATAATATGAAGGTGGCAAGCAATAGAATATGCTCGTCTCAATCACAGCACGACTTCATTCTTCAACTTCATCGGACCGGAAAAACCATCTTCAAGGTGGAACAGGATTAGCTGGAATGCTTCAAAGGCATGCATATTTTCTTAGTAAACATTAAATCTGAAATTCCAGCCAACTGCAGTAGCAAAATTTGATATTTGATTTTGATCTTGAGAATTCATGAATTTTTGAAATTTTTGTTATAGGTTGGGAAAGGCTTAAGTGAGGATGCCAAAGCTAAGAAGTTGGCTTTCCAACACTGGATTGAAGCTGTGAGCCTGATATACCAAATTTTGTTTACTGCAGAAAAAAAGATTAGTTTGTTTTTTAATATTTGTTTCAATTCCTCAAGACTTATACTATTTACTTTGTTATCATCCTGTTTGTGTCTGTACAGATTGATCCCAGGCATCGTTATGGTCACAATTTGAACATATATTTTGATGAGTGGTTTAGAAGAAACACATATCAGCCATTTTTCTACTGGTGAGTCCATAATTTATGCAACTATGTGTTAAGATGCCAGCAATAATAAAACGGTTCTTCATTCATAGCATAAGAAGACAAAGAATCGCATTTAGCTCCCAAATTTCCCACTTTTTAGCTCCTTCCGTTCGAAATCTTGATCACACTTCTAAAAGAACATACTAAAACTTCTAAAAGAACATAATAACATCCACTACAACATGTTTTGTATGAAATAAACAAATTGATTGTCGGGATTGTAACTTGAAAATCTTACGAAACTCACATAAGATTTGATACATAATCATCTTGTTCATTCAATTGAATGTGACAGCATTATCATTCATACCTCGTGTAGGTTGGATATTGGAGATGGAAAAGCAGTTGATCTTGATGAATGCCCAAGATCAAGACTTCGGCAAGAATGCATCAACTATCTCGGACCTGTAAGCATCAAATATTCGAAAATATTATGCATTAATGTGAAATTGATAAAAACTCCAATAACTATGTCATGTACAAAGGAGCAACATGCAAAAATCCGACCCCCTTAGAAAAAAAAAGAAAAAGAAAAGAGAAAAGGATACAATGCAGGCTATGAATACCATGTCTTTTCATATGAATTTAAAGGCATTTTTACGAGTACCTTTTTGTATCATCTATTATTATTTTTACTAATCTTTGTCTATTGATGAATCAAGCAAGAGAGAGAGTGGTACGAATACATAATAGTCGAGGGTGCTTTCATTCACAAGCAAACTGGAGATCTTCTCGACACAAATGAGGAAGTTATGGGATCTAAATGGATATTTGTGATGAGCACGTCTAAAAAATTATATGCAGGAGAGGTAAGATCAATATGAGAAGTGTAACACATAACTTATTATCTTTCAATCTCTTATTCTTCTTGAAGGACATACTAAACCATGTTATTTTCAATTTTTATCTTCAGAAAAAGAAGGGAATATTTCATCATTCCAGCTTCCTCGCAGGTGGTGCCACACTAGCAGCAGGAAGACTTGTGGTAGAACATGGAAAGCTCAAGGTTTGGTCAACAATAAGGATAATTACAAAAACTACCCCGATGCTTGAGCTAATAACAAAAAAATCAGAGATTTTTTGAAAATTACAAAAATCCCCTTGAGGTTTGGTACTGTATTACAAGGAAAAAATATTTCAAATGCCCCCTTTACATTTGTAAAAATATTACAGTTACTCCTTATAATTAAGACATAATCATAGCTCATGGAGATTTTTGTAATTTTCAAACTTCTGGTTTTTTTTTTGTAGTAACCCCAAACCTTAGGGGTATTTTTTGTAATCATCCCTAATCTTTATTATGTTAAAAGCAAGAGTCTTAAAAAATTGTAGCTATCTAGGACATGAAAAAACAAGCTCTCTGAAATCGTAAAGGAAGAAGTTAAATAATAAAATAAACTAAATATTTTTGTACAAAAGCCAGAGAGCATGTGTGAACCTAATTCATGTAAAAAGTATGCTTGCAATTCATCAAAAACAATTAATATGGTATATCTTTTCAGTCAGTATCAGCCTATAGTGGACATTACCGGCCATCGGACGAGAACCTCAGCATCTTCCTCGGCTTCCTACAGAACAGTGGTGTTAACCTTGATGATGTTCAGGTAAAATTTCCGTACAACTCTTCATGCAAGTAAAAAACTCTCAGCCTTATCTAAGATGTGTTACTTTATCTTATGCGTCTGAATATTACCATATTAGGCAGGTAACTTTCTGTATAGAACATCACCAGAGCGATTACATCGACAACTCAGCTGAAAAATGTAAGACGGGAGTCCCAACTGAATCGCAAGAAGCCAAATGTCATGTTGCCACTAATTGAGCCGAAACATATATAGTCACCGTAATAGTTTAGGCTCCCTAAGGAGAAAACTCAAGGTAGTTTTAAGAGGATCCATTTAAAGAGTTTCTGAGAATCAATTACAGCAGAGGGTCATGTCCAAGACAGATTGGCAAATCAAGTGGACAAGACGAGCAAGCAAGCCCACAACTTGGACACTTTGCTGACAAACATCAGAAATGAAAAGAACGTGTCATGGAGATTGTAAACTCTCAATTCTGGAGTTCCTTAGCTCATCAGCTTCTGAATATGTTCCTCATAGAAGAAAATCCTCAAGTGTCTACTACCAAGATGAAGACAAGAACACTAAGTTTATGCATCATAAGTCTTTTGATGAATCATGATCGAAAAATATATTTTTTCCATTTTGGTAAGTGAATGACTTGTACATCACGATAAATTGGAAACAGCTCTAGCTATATCTGTTTCCTTAACCAAAACCTTCTCATTCTCCAAGTTTCAGACTTTGGAAGTTTCCATCGGTATCTTGGAATCATCTTTAATATCTAGCAGCATGACATGAGCTGACAATCATCATCTAGATCAGTACTCAAAACTCTTTTGAGCAGTATATATAACAAATCCAAATCTTGTTAATGGCGGCCCTTCTGCAACCACTTTGGAACTTAATCCAGGTTTCAAGACACAACAATGAGTTTGCTCCCCCCACACAGTTTCAGGTAAATCCCCAAATGGTTAAAGATTAGAATAAATGGTTAAAGATTAGAATACATCAAACGATTAAGGTGAAAATCCCTCCAGAATCATGTTTTAAAATAAATACAACGGTTTTTTCTAAAATTATTTGTATCCACGCATCCAGAATTAAAGCATTCCAGCTAATAATATCATGCAAATCCATCTCATGAGAAGTCTTGTCGGGCTTCTCAAGGTGGCCAATTTTTCCGTGAAAATCCAATACTGTATTTGAAACAAATATAAAAGCTCAAACCTGATTTTCATAATCAAGCAATGGAACCGCATCCCACCTTGGATTTCCTTTTCCTTACCTAATGCTCCAAGCACAGAAGCAAATCTACTTAACATTAACCAAGCCAGGAATCATACTTGCATTTCAACTTCCAAAATCCCGAAAGGATAAATGCACCTAATATGATCCCATAACCCTTCCTCATTATCCCCATACTATAAACAACTAGCTAAAAAAGTGAAACACAATCAATAGTACTCAGGCTCTGCACATTAGACACCACCTTAGTGAACTTTAACAACCCACATTTCCCATAAAATTTAACCAGACAATTAAATAAAAAGCTATTGATATTTACTTCAGCCCTATATATTCTTTCATGTATTCTTCTCCCAGTTCACAAAGCCCGTGTATTATCACAGGCCAACACAGCGCCAACACAAATATTACTAATTTGTAGTAATCCCATTTGCAAGAACAATTGACCTGAAACAAATCAAGGCTTATTCCTCCAACAACCCCAATTGAATACGAGGATGTTACTGCTGTCCAATTTGACGAGGTTTCTCACAGGCATTTTGTCGAACAGTTTTTGCACCATCAATGTAGTCAGGGTTTCCAATTGCATATTGTGATTACGAAGAAATGTTTGCTCCTTTGGACGTCTGGGTGGGAACCCAGATACCATGAGCCGAGCATAAATTGCTTCGTCATTGATGATTGAATTTGTTTGGGCGCTTGATACTTTTCCTTCTGAACTGTATCATCTCCTTCCAGAGGAGGAGAAACTTGTTTGAGTTTTAATATAATGCCTTTCTTTCTCAAAAAAATTTGTTTTGGGCGCTTGATACTTTTTTAATTATTAATGTCAATGGTGAAGAGTGAAGACACAACAAATTATTACTGTAAATGTCATGGATTGCGGTACCAATATTTAAATTTAAACTAAAAGTACGAAAAAGTTTCTAAAAAATATCATATAATTAGTGATTGTTGTCCCTGTTGACAACAATTACTAATATTATGACATAATTTTTCTGACTTTCTGTCTGGAAGGATGGAATGGTTGAGGAAATATGAAAATGACATTAGGGAGCAAAGTATAATACATGTAACGTAAGGGGACAAAGTGAATAAAAAATGCCAAAAGTCTAATTTGAGGGGACAAAGTGCTTAAAATAATTTTGGGAGGCAATGTGCTCAACTGATTGAACATGGAGGCTAAACTGATGATTTTATTATTATTATTTATTTGAGGAAATTTTATTATTTTTTATAAAATCAGTTATTTTGAAATACTACCAATAAATATCCTTTCTAGTCATTATGTAAATTAAAAGTAGTATACTTAATAATAATTCTAATTGGTTTTCAGTATTTTGATTTCTATTATCCTGGCATGTAACCTTGAAACTAAATATCTCGAACTCCCGCCAACATGTTTATGATCATCTACCATAAAAGCGTCTCGCTTATAAATTAAAATATTTGTCATTCATTCATGTAAAAATGGGATTTATTAGTCATCTGCGCACCAAGTGTACTACACCTAGTGTAACATGGATAATACCAACATTAATGTCACACCACTGCAGAAAAATCTTATCCCAACTTCCTCCTTTTCAATTTCTTGATATAAAATTCTCTCGACAGACATGAAAACAATTACATACCATGGTAAAATAGAACCATGTCCAAAGAGTTATTACAAGCTTGCCTAATATCCAGACAAAGTTATTTCCATATGGTACTTAAATTTAACCGATAGAGTTACATGGTATATCGTTTGTTGCAAACTAAACGACTATATTATGCAACAACAACGGTCTCAGTAGGCTTGGATTCAGGTTCGGCTGCACCCTTCGCTTCTGGTTCGGCCGGTGCTGGTGCATCGGCTGCTGCTGGTGCCTTGTCGGCTTCCCAGAAGGAAGTAGCCTTCCCAGTCTTTGAAACAGTCTGTAAAACTGCTTCCGGCTGGACGTTGCCTTTCACGGTCACCTTTTGCTTCTCGATATCAATGTCAAATGACTCGACACCTGCACAGGACACCACAAATTGTATGATTTTTCTGGTTGACAAAAAATAAATCGCGATGCGACAAGGGTGCATGACAGATTCCAGTTTCACGACATATAAGGGTTGATTGCAAAACTTACCTTACCTTTGAAGTTTCGTCTAATTACAAGAAGACCCCATTATTTTTCAAAGTTACAAATATCCCCTTAACTTTTATTTCTATTTTACAAAGTATTGCACCTAGTGATGTGGCAGTCTTTGTAAAACAAAAAACAAACTTCGAGATGGCTACTTGTAATTTTAAAAGATAATTGATTTTTTTTTAATTAGATTGAACCTTGGAAATAGTTTTTGTAATTTAGCCCAATATATAATCTAAAATCTTTTAGACCATCTAAGGCACATGGTAAACAATAGCACTAGTCCTACTCCTATAGTCCTATGGCACCAGGAAATCTTTTGCAGATAGTATAGGGAGTGTTTGCAAATTCTAGAAAAAAGTGATTACCAGCTTCTAGGCAGAAAAATCAGTTATATTTTCTACCTAGAAGCTGAGAATCACTTTTTTCTAGAGTTGCAAACACTCCCACAATCAAATGACAATATACACTTGTGTGATTATGCAATAATCATATCATCAACAGCAAGTTCCAAACATGGAACACAAACTAATCTTCCGAAAGCACATAGAGTTTATGTAACTTAAGCCAATTTTTATACCATTTCTTGAAATGATATCGTGTTCAAGAGGACATTGATTTTAGAGTCTGAAAAATAACGTGAAGCCACTGCCCACTAGATGCCACACTCGAGACTAGAATACATAATGAGAGGAAAACAAGCCAAAGTAAAAAAATGAACACAGGTATTTCGAGATTACACCATCTCCTTTTAATTGAGTTTTGTCTTGCATTATAGAAACAAAAACACAATCGACAAATAAGCAAACGTGCAATTTTATGGTTCATGAACGTATCTCCTAATTTTCATCAAACAGACTATCCCAATGTACAAGAATTGAAGCCAAAGAAATATCAGACTCAGAACTTAACAAGCATTCGACATCCCACCTCACAAAACGGAAACTCAACTCTATCATTTCTGCAATCAAGCATCAATACAATTTGAGACGAAAATGCTTTAACATTTAGAATCGGACGCATGTTGAATTTACAAAAGTCTTAAAAGCTTCAAATTTAAGTATTTCTGATTCCAAATCAATAACTTTCCGAGTGTTTCATGTTATTGATATAGAGAGAAGGTGACAAACCTTCCATTTTTCCAAGAACCCTCTTTACGGCTCCAACGCAGCCTTGGCATGACATGCCAACCTTCAACTCAACAGTCTGCAGTTAGAGACAAAATTACAGAATCATCGAAATTAGAAAAAGTCCACTGGGAAACTACTATAACAAATATGACACCATCTTATTGGATCTAACATAAATCTATATGCTGCAACTTATGTATAAATCCCAGAAGTTGTTCTTGCATCAAATTCAGCTCGGTATTTCTATTTTCACCCCTTGTGTTCAGGAAAATGACACAAAATCAACAAAACAAGATTCACAAGTGAAAAACTTCAAATAAATGTCTCAACTACATACAACTGGTTTCAATCTGTGATTTAAAAAAACACTAGGAAAAATAATTTGAAAGAAAAAGTCAAGGCAATAATTAACCCAATGAATGAACAACAGAATTTATGCATAAATTAGCAGACTTAATACATTCCTAAACCAAGCCCATATATTTCCTCACCCTTTCAGCTTAGAAAATTGAACCCCACTTCAATATTTCTCACAAATCTAATTCTTCCATTCTTATTTTAAGCCAGACCACCATGAATCACCAATCAAGCTCAAAGAACACAAGAAAAACAACATGGGCTATCATAAACTCAAATGAAATGATTCAACAAATTTTTAACACCAATATCATTCTACTAATTTCAGAAAAACAATCCAAAGGGATGGAAAAAAAGGGCTCACCTGAGACATGATGACGGAATTTTTCTAATTGATCAGAAGATAACACCGGGTTGCAAAAAAGTCAGAGAAGATTATGATAATGGGATGAGACTTTGGCGTTGGGTTCAGGGCGATATTTATAGAGCACAAATTTCTTCAACGAAGAAAAAGAAAGGGGAAAAAATGACAACTGACTTACAGGCATTTTGAAATTTGATTTCTTTTGCATTAAAAATAAAAATAAAAATTAAAATTGATTCCTCTACAAAAAAAAGATTTGATCTCATTTCTTTTCTTTTTTAAAATACGAAAATATAATTTTTTTTTTTTTTGGAAACCATAAAATATAATATTATTTGTTGGAGGTGTCTGGTTGCCTGCTGGGGTTGACCTGTCCCCACAGGGCCACAACATCTTTAGTCACGGCACGCTACACATTATTTTTTGAAAAGTATTTATCATGTTCTAATAATAATTGGCAAAAATGTTAAAAAGAGTGTCAAAAATATTCTATTGTATTTTAAAATTTTAATTAATCATATAACTAATAAAAAACTAAAATTAAGTTCAGGTTTGACCGACAATTTAAAACTGGTAGGATAGTATGATGTAAAACACATATGACTTCAAAATTTTGGAAATTTCTAAATGTTTGGACCAAATTACTTATTTTGACTTCCCAATATGATTCGCGACCGAAAGGGAGAGAAAATGTGTACGAGTCTTATGTAAATATTATTTATCGTAATACATTGACAACTTAAATGACATTTTTTAATCAATATTATCTCCCACCTAATCGTCAAATATAATGTGACAAAAAAATCCTAAAATTTCCAATATATTCAAGTCATGTGCTTTTTCATGTGATAATATTCAGTCAATTTCAAAATTTATGCATAACTTTGAACTTAATTCGAGTCTTTTTTTAGTTATATGACTAAATTAATTTTTTTTATTCAAACATGGTTGTTTTTGAGTTTTGACACACAAAATAATTACGAAACCAACTTTGTATTTTTGTCTATAATAACTTATGTGCGTACATATGTATTAGGATTTTGATTTTTAAAATGTGAATCTTATTTGAGACTTAATTGATCCATCAACATATGGTAAGTTAGATCAATATCCTATAAATGATATATACCATTAAGTTAAACTTCTATAAATTAAAAACATTTGGACTACCAAAATCTATTAGTTTAGCGAAATATAAATAATCGATAAATTAATAATCTATTAATTTATGGAAATATGGCTTGTCGGAAGGTTTTTTTGCTTGTGGATAATTGTCATGCTCATCTAAAAACTATTAAAGGACTACAAAATATTGAGTTATTTTTCTTGCCAACTAACAATATAAAAATTCAACTTTGTAGTGCGGGGTATTATACAACCTGCAAAAAAAAAAAAAAAACTTGAAATTGTTGAGTTGTTGGACCGACAAGAAAATAATCAAATATGATATGTGAATTGTGAAGTTGAAAATAATAATTCTATTGTAGATCTCCCTTATCAAAAAGAAGCTCAACAATAATGACATTGAGTAATTTTTGGTTAAGCTAAAAATGCACTAATTTTTTACTACTTCTTTTGAGAAGACTAATTTTTTACTACCTTAACAAAAGTTAAAGATAAAATTCAAGGTAATATCAATTCTAACAAAAAATAACAATTGAGTTATTTTTTATGAAATCTTCATATATTAATCATAAATGTATTATATATTAAGGAATTATTAATTTATATATTACATGGGACCTATATGAATTCTCATATTTGTATTATTTTATAAATTTAGCGAATTATTAATTTAATATGTTGTCCTCGAGTCGGGACCAAACAAAACTATTATTTAAGCAATGTTATTAGTTAATATTATATTAAATTATCGAGGCTCTAGTGTACATAGTAACAAAGGGCAAAAAGTAAGGGTATATATATAAATTATAACACAATATAATACATATACAAAAAACACCTTATATAAAAGTATTGTTTTTACCTTCAAATAGTTCATAAAATTTCAATTTTTTCATAAATTTAAATACTCTTGTATTTTCATTTTAAATGCAAGCCCAATATTTTTCATAGAGCTTTTGATATTTATGGTGAATTTCAAATTTTGGTTGTGACGATATATATTAATAAATTTATAAGATGACATCACAATTTTGTAGAGTTGCCTTACTGGTGCAAAAAGTTGAGTGTTTAGTTATATCAAATATTTATAGAGTTAGGATAAGTGCAAAAACTTCTGTACATTTACTATTTTTTTTGGGTTAATTAGAAAAAGATCTCTAAAAGTTTGTTTTATTTACAGAATTAGCTAGTTCTTTCAGTTGTAAATGATAAATATTCCTTTAATAAATTATCTCCGCCTTACAAGCTGTACGTTCTTAAAGGGGCTATTCGCGAAACATTAGTTGTGATATTTTAAGCATTTAAAATTTATTGAACTAGAAGAATATATAGCTTTTTTTTTTTTTTTTTTTTTTTTGAGGGAAAGAAGAATATATAGTTTTTGAATAGCTTTAAACAAACCTCAAACATAGTTTTTGAATATTAGCATAAAAAGAAAGAAAAAGATATAACGCCGAAACACATTCATAAAAATGCACGAAAAACAATATATTTGAACATTAACATATATCATAAAATTTGTAAACATTCCACTACAAAATTCATATTAGCTAGCACATTAAACTAAAGGGAGGCAAACATCATTTTTGATATATTATAAATAAAATTAATTGTTGACAAACAAAAGAGAGTAGCATATTAATTAAGTTAATGTACAATAAACTTAAAAAACTTTCGTAGTAATTAACTTTGCCATATTCTAAATAATATAAAACCACATTTTCTTTAGCTTTTCTTTTTTCCAAAATTCTTTTAAATATATTCTAAGATAATGAATTCACTTTTTCCATAACACATTTCAAATGTGAGCTATATTATAAAGAGTTGAAATAGTGCGTATCTCGATTCAAAGACGACTATCTTTTAATAATATTCGTGCATTCGAATATTAAATTATTCGATTGGTGACGAGTGTGATAAGGTGTACCATATAAGAAGAGAAGTGGGTATCTACATAAACAAACATTATTGTAACAAAAAAGAATTAATTTGAACAAACAATTGTAAAGTGCTTAATAGTAGACAATATAATGCAATTTATGACCTAAAGTTGTTGAACATAAATTGCATAAGTTAGGGTTGGTGACCAAAAGATTTGACATCCCTTAGAAGGATGGCATATTTCATTCTTTTAGTGGACCTAAAAGAAAATACTGCTTTCTTTTCTTTTTAGGTTGTATTATTAGTAGTACAAAATATACTCTTTATCCCCACGGTACTACATAAGGTGTACTACTTATGAAGTACAAGTACGTGAAATATATTGGTGTTTTGTTATTCTTTTTTTCCTTTTAAATTTGTGCAGGGCAAAAATCCCATCATAAAATAAACAATATGTTTTTTTAATTTTTCTTCCAAAATTTGGAGGGAGTATGTGAAGTCCTCGAATTTTTATTCGAACATATCTTGTATCATCACGATCGTCTTTGTCTTATTTGACAATTCTACCGCGTCGCTTTGACGGGTAAATATTAATGATAAATATATTTTGCATTTAATTCTTTTAATTTCTATTTGTGATCATAATCATTTATTAATTTTAATTCGCATTTATGATCACTTGGTTGATCATCATTATTATTATTGGTGTATTATTAGTCACCTTAGAATTTTAAGAGACTATTTATTTTAGGGATTATAATTTATAGAATTAAGAATTCGATTTAGATTAAGTGATCATGAGACTTATAAGTGATCAAGGACATCACTAATTATTTTGGAGATTGATATTTATTCATCTATTATCATCAATTTTGGAAAGAAAAAAAAAAAATATATGGAATTACCAAAATACCCTTAGGGGACGGCATTGGTGTAATTTTTGGTGTAGAAATATCTCTCAACTCTTGTACATGTACACCTTGTGTATTCCTCTTGTGTATTTATACACCATTAATTCAAACCTACATCTTAAATTAATCCCACCATTTCAATCATCCAATTGGTCAAACAAGACCAAATTAAAAATTTCCCTAAGCTTAGCATTTTGGCCCATTGTCCCTAATAAAGATACCTAAATATTACTTTCTTCCCCAATTCCCTCAATTATTACTCTAACTTATCATTTAATCAAAACAAAACAAAATTTTTATTCTTCCCATTTCATTTCACCAACACCAAATTTCTTCTAAGTCTTGAAATTCCTCTTACCTCTCTCTAAAAAATCCTCCTACATCTCTCTACCTATTCTTCATCTTCTTCACTAACACTTAACCAAAACTTCAAGAATTCATCTCCCATTTTCTTCAAAAAATTCGAACCATATACACTACACAAGGTAAGAAATTTTCTTCTTCAATCTATTCTTATACCTTCTAGCTCACCTCTTTCACCTTCTAATTTAAGTTTGATTTTTGAATTTGAGGTATACCTAGAAGACCTTTGAAGAAGTTAAGAGACTAGTCATCTTGAAGAAAAATTGTGAAGAAGTTGGACTATAAGGTAAGAAATGAAATTTTTAGTACACTTTCTTCTTCTCTTTCTATTTTCCAAATTTTTACACTCCATTTTCATTTTTGGAGTTTTAGGGGCTGACCTTGGTGGTTGACATTAAGGGTGACCAAAACCTTATACTTGGAAGCCATTCTAGTCACATTTTACTCACTACACAAGGTAAGTGTAGTATTTCCAATTTTCTCACTATCTTCTTCTTTTCCCTAAATTTTTAACCACATTCTTATAACTCCTATATTTTTTTGATATTCCTTGACTTAGGGGCTGACCTAAGTCATTCCTTCACCGAGAGAGATTTATCCCATTTTCACCAACAAACCGATCTTTAAGGTGGGTGGAAAAATCCTTTCAACTTCTAGGTGCTTTAATTCATAAAAATGCATGTAGTATTTTGTTATTGAGCATTTGAGATATATATTATGTATTGCATGCTATTTTCTTGTATCAAGTTGAAAAATTTCTCAAGTGTTGCTCAAAATGCGATTTACCGAAAATTAGGAC
Source organism: Rehmannia glutinosa (assembly GCA_016081115.2). NCBI lineage: Eukaryota > Viridiplantae > Streptophyta > Magnoliopsida > Lamiales > Orobanchaceae > Rehmannia > Rehmannia glutinosa. The sequence goes on along the minus strand of CM071929.1, from coordinate 32,040,713 downwards.
ATACATGTACACTTTATTGTCATATTTGATAAATTCTTGTATGAGATGGATATGTATGTTTATGACTCTTGAAATCTATGTTTTGTATGGCCTATAACCTGGACAAGTCGAGCATAATTGATTAAATTTCGATTTTTGGACTTAAAATGCAAAAATGGAAAGTTGGTGGACTTAATTGCAAGAAAATAAAACTTAAGGGACCCCTCTGTAATTTTCGATTTTTGGGACTGAACTCAAGTTCAAAAATTATGTTTTGACATTTTAATAAAGTTTTAAGAGTTTTTAGATAAATAAAATCAACCCTTAAAAGCCCAAGGACTAGATTGTAAAATTCTAGAAGTTTAAGGGCTATTTTGCAATTTTCGAAACTGTACCAGACCCTAATTTTAAAATTTGAAATTTTAACTCTTAAGGGACTGGAAATAACATATTTTAAGTGTATTCCAAAAATCCAAGTGTTTAGAGCTTGGAAAGTAATTTTATAAAACTTGAGGGACCAAATTGTAAAAGATTAAACTTGAGGACCCAAATGAAATTTCCAGGACTTATACAGCCCATGTACCTGGAAATACTAATTTACCTATAACATAATTATATTTTGGACCCAAGGTTCAAATTTCATAACAATTGGACCCCTAAAAGCCTTAAAGGCAATTATTTCAAAATGGGACAAAAATGAGATTTTCAAAGGTTGAGGGACCTATACTTATGACGTTTTAAAACTGCTTTTGTCCCAATATCCCACTAACCTTAGTGACATTTTCCAACTGGAATCACATTAGAAGCCCTTCCGGTTTGTGAGTTCCGATTATTTTAAACTTAGGGCCCGAAATGACAATTTTAACAATTTTGGGGCCAATGTGAGAATTTTATAAAAACTCGACCTCAAAACTTTAAAAACCTGAATCTCTGAACAATTTAGAGAATTTAGGAACTGACCTCATAATTTTTCAAGGTCGGGACATTTATTTATTTAACTTTTAACCCCAAAAGTATTGGTTTTGACAAAACGGGGCTAATTGTAAATTTTATTTTTTATAAGGACCTAACTCAAATTATTTCTTTTAAAGAAACAGCCCTGGACTCTCTTACTTTAATATTTAATTAAAATATTTTATTTTCTTAAAAATCCCTTGACTTATCGGATCGTCTTGACCGATTAATACCCGATCGCGCGACTTCCCTCGTCTTGCGATTTGAATCTATAACGGACTTATGTTCCACCTAATCATTCAAGATATCGAAGATTGCTTATCCTCCGATAATCATCTTCATCCAAATAACTCCACCAACGCCATAATTACCTTACGCAAATTTTTCAAAACTTTTCATGAACTCGCTTCCCGAATCAATAATACTCGATTGCCTGGTTGACTACATGAACTTGTGTTTACTTTCCTCGCTGAGTCAACTTGGTGTGTCGAGCTCACAATCGGAATGGATACGTCGGGGATGGAACCGGGGCTCGGCTCGCTATTCCACTCTTCCTTAGGCCCCATCGCCCTAATCCCGCATCGGCGAGGGACGGAGTTTGTCGAGGGAAGCGGGTCGTAGTACTTGAGGTATAATCATGATTATGACAAATCCGAGCCTTGCTAGCTCCACTGTGGATTTTGTTTTGCCATGGAGCGATAAGGTGACATGTGTCTTGGACCATCTTGCTCGGGGAGTTACAAGGAAGAACGAAGGAATCATTGCTCGATCCACACACGATTCCGAGTTAACCGGACCCGCTTGGTTGGCGCTACAAACCGCACGCAACCGCTTACTTGTATTGCATAGGTTGGCGTTACAAACCGCACGCAATCCTCATGTTTACTTGGACCATAGTACCGCTTGACCATGAACTGTTTTCTCAAATTGTATAAGTATATTACTTAATATGTTTATCACGACGCTTGTGGGTGGTGTGAAATCACATCATCTCTCACGCGTTTTCATACAACTAAATTTCTCGCATTAACTATTTATATCGCCACACTTGCACACGATCACCCCATCCATCGAGATTTTTGTCTCATTCCCTCCTCGTTTTCTAACCTTTAGATGAAGAGTACGTTGAAGGCACCGAACCTACTGATTGAATCCTGTCGGTGTTGTGGAGACATTTTCTTTTACTTTTATTTGTTGTTGGACTCCTTCATTTTATTTCTTTTGACCGTAAGTTAATTAAGATAATCTTTTGGGTTGTATTCGGATAACGGCACCTTAAGATGTAATTTGTACTCGTGGTTATTTTAATTCCACGCATTAGACTCTATTTCACTTGGTGTTTTGTATCTTTGGTTTGATTTGTTGATTTACCTCTGTTTAAGTGATTGATCGTTGTCGCGTCACGTTTGGGCGTGATGGTTATGGTATCGAGCTCGGCTAGTAAGATGGAAACTTACACCGAGCCAACCCGGATAGGACCCCGGATTGTGTTGGGTAGACCGTGACTTGACTAATTAAGTTGTGAAATCGATTTCAATAATGGCATAGAACCGTATTATTGATGTTTATGTTAAATCAAAATTTATACTTGGAGAATCCATAGTCATACTTGATTTGACTTAGTTGACTCTTTTGACTTTCCTTAGTCATTCTTTTCTTGTTCGTCCTTATCTTTTCCTTACATTCGCCTAATCCGCCTTAGTTTTGTTTGACCGGGATAGGTTCCTCCGCTTGGATTGGGTACTACTACTAGATGACCTAAGTTGAATCTTGGATGAATATTTGAACTCTTTTGGGCTGTTATAGTGTTAAGATATCCAGGATATTCCTCTATTTGGACGTTAGGTGATTTAGAAAATCCGTGATTTAGAGATTATAATGCCTGGTATGGTGAGACTCAAGAAAATGAGGATATCTCTTGAGAAATATATGATTTGGATGTGATATATTATGGGATCTAGACACCTAATGATATTACTTTGGGAAAATGATAGTAGGGGAATCACTAAGTATATTGATCAATGATAATACCCTTGTGTTATTCATTCTCAAGTACTGCACAAGCTTAAGTAAGGGAATTTGATTGTTGTTTAGGTATCACGGATAAGATACATTAAGGATGTGACTATTATACGATCTCGACTAGATGTTACCACTAAATATCCCCTCCCGAGGATAGGCGAACTATTTGATCAACTTCAAGGGAGCGACGGTGTACTCGAAGTTTGATTTACAACAAGGATATTATCAATCAAGATCCGTGAAGTGAAGAGGCGTTTCCAAAACGGCATTTCGGACGGATATGGACACTACGAGTTTGTAGTGATGCTTTCCCGATCGACAAACGCACCAACAGCGTTTATGGATCTGATGCATCGAGTTTTTCAACCTTATTTGGATCAATTCGTAGTGATATTCATTGATGACATACTCGTATACTCTAAGTCTAGAGAAGAGCATGAACGTCATCTGAAAATTGTTTTGGAGACACTACGGGAGCACAAATTGTATGCCAAATTCAGCAAGTGCGAATTTTGGCTTAGTGAAGTCGCATTCTTGGGACACATAGTATCCGGCACTGGGATCGCCGTAGATCCTTCGAAGGTACAGACAGTGGTTGAATGGAAACAACCAGAGTTTGTAACGGAGATCAGAAGTTTCTTAGGACTGGCTGGATATTATCGAAGATTTATCCAGAATTTCTCCAAGATAGCCGGACCACTCACTCGACTAATCCAGAAGCAAGTCAAGTTTGAGTGGAATGACAAGTGTGAGGCTAGTTTCCAAGAGCTGAAGAAACGACTTACTACAGCTCCAGTCTTAGCCCTTCCAAAGGGAATAGAAAACTTTGTCGTCTACAGTGACGCAACAAAGGAAGGACTAGGAGCAGTACTCATGCAGGAAGGAAAGGTCATTGCTTATGCATCACGAAAGCTCAAGCCGTATGAGGCCAATTACCCAATGCATGACTTGGAATTGGCAAAATGATAAAGATTCGCGTTAAAGAAATGGAGACACTATCTCTACGGAGCAACATTCACGGTTTACCACGGATCATAAGAGCCTAAAGTATCTATTCTCTCGAAGGAACTCAATTTGAGGCAACGGAGATGGATGGAGTTAATAGAAGATTATCACTTTGATATTCAATACCATCCCGGGAAAGCTAACGTAGTAGCCGACGCCTGAGCAAAGCGAGTATAGCTAGATTAATGATTCGAGAGTGGAGATCATTAGAAGAATTGAGCACTTGGAATCCGACAAGAACCGATTTTTCGAATTTCATGTGCTAATATTTGATTAAACCCGATCTACTAAACGAGATCAAAGTAACACGAGGGGATTGACGTGCAACTTCAAAAACTAAAAGAGAAGATACTCAAAGGAGAGAGATCGAATTCTCGGACAGGAAGATGGGATCATCGATTTCGAATAGAATTTGTGTACCGAATGATGAGCAACTTAGAACAGAATCCTCTCGTAAGAAGCACACCGTTCGAAATACACTATACATCCGGAGGAAACAAGATGTATAAGGACTTGAAACAACATTACTTGGTGGGCAAACATGAAGAACCAGGTAGCAGAGTTCGTTGCGAGATGCCGACTTGTCAACATGTAAAAGTCGAACACCAACGACCATCCGGTTTGTTACAACCGTTGAGAATTCCAGTGGAAATGGGAACACATAACGATGGACTTCGTGACGGATCTACCAAGGACCGGATGAGGCGATGATCTTTATATGGGTAGTCGTAGACCGACTCACAAAATCGCACACTTCCTACCCATGAAGAAAACCGACGACTTGCGTAAACTTGCGCAAATTTACATCCAGAGATCATCCGGTGCATGGAGTGCCAATCGACATTGTGTCGACAGAGACCCGAGGTTTGTCTCCGATTCTGGAAATGCTTACATGAGGAATTGGGTACCTCGCTAAGTTTCTAAGACAAAGAAAGACATCCATCCAAACCGATGGCGATCGGAGCGAACAATTCGGACCCTGGAAGACATGTTGCGAGCTCGCACATTGGATTTCCAAGGAAGTTGGGATTCGCACTTACCATTGGCCGAGTTCGCCTATAATACAGATTATCAGGCCACGATTGGGATGGCACCTACGAAGCCTTGTATGGACGAAAGTGTAGATCCCCACTACACTTTGGGAGATTGATGACCAATGGACTCCAAAAGAGAAACGAAAGTCACCATCGATTCCAAAGGTCGACTTAGTTCGGGAGGCCATGGAGAAGGTCAAGTTGATCAAGGAACGAATCCGCACGACTCGGAGCGCCAAAAGAGTTACGCGGACAAGAGGAGAAAGGACTTGGAATTTGAAGCGGAGATGAAGTATTTCTCGGACTCTTGCCACGGAAAGGATTGATCAATCCAAAGGGAGGCAAACTAAGTCCGAGATATATTGGACCTTACAAGATTTTGCAGAGGATCGGGAAGTTGGCCTATCGACTCGAGTTCTGCAAGACAAGATGCGGGAATGCACGATGTATTCCATGTATCGAGATTGAAAAAGTACCAACCGGATCCCGAGCATATTATCACTCGTGATGCTCCTCCTCTAATGGAGAATTTATCTTACACCGGGAACCAATCGAATCATTGACCAAGAGATACGTCGGTTGCGTAAGAGAGATTCAATGGTTAAAGTTGTATGGCGGAACCACAACCGAGACGAAGACGCAACATGGGAGAAGGAAGAAGACATGAGGAATCAATACCAGAACTATTCAAGAGAATTTGGGGACCAAATTCTTTTAAGGAAGAGGAGAATGTGAAGTCCTCGAATTTTTATTCGAACATGTACTTGTATCACGTATCGTCTTTGTACTATTTGACAATTCTACCGCCGCTTTGACGGGTAAATATTAATGATAAATATATTTTGCATTTAATTCTTTTAATTTCTATTTGTGATCATAATCATTTATTAATTTTAATTCGCATTTATGATCACTTGGTTGATCATCATTATTATTATTGGTGTATTATTAGTCACCTTAGAATTTTAAGAGACTATTTATTTTAGGGATTATAATTTATAGAATTAAGAATTCGATTTAGATTAAGTGATCATGAGACTTATAAGTGATCAAGGACATCACTAATTATTTTGGAGATTGATATTTATTCATCTATTATCATCAATTTTGGAAAGAAAAAAAAATATATGGAATTACCAAAATACCCTTAGGGGACGGCATTGGTGTAATTTTTGGTGTAGAAATATCTCTCAACTCTTGTACATGTACACCTTGTGTATTCTCTTGTGTATTTATACACCATTAATTCAAACCTACATCTTAAATTAATCCCACCATTTCAATCATCCAATTGGTCAAACAAGACCAAATTAAAAATTTCCCCTAAGCTTAGCATTTTGGCCCATTGTCCCTAATAAAGATACCTAAATATTACTTTCTTCCCCAATTCCCTCAATTATTACTCTAACTTATCATTTAATCAAAACAAAACAAAATTTTTATTCTTCCCATTTCATTTCACCAACACCAAATTTCTTCTAAGTCTTGAAATTCCTCTTACCTCTCTCTAAAAATCCTCCTACATCTCTCTACCTATTCTTCATCTTCTTCACTAACACTTAACCAAAACTTCAAGAATTCATCTCCCATTTTCTTCAAAAAATTCGAACCATATACACTACACAAGGTAAGAAATTTTCTTCTTCAATCTATTCTTATACCTTCTAGCTCACCTCTTTCACCTTCTAATTTAAGTTTGATTTTTGAATTTGAGGTATACCTAGAAGACCTTTGAAGAAGTTAAGAGACTAGTCATCTTGAAGAAAAATTGTGAAAAAGTTGGACTATAAGGTAAGAAATGAAATTTTTAGTACACTTTCTTCTTCTCTTTCTATTTTCCAAATTTTTACACTCCATTTTCATTTTTGGAGTTTTAGGGGCTGACCTTGGTGGTTGACATTAAGGGTGACCAAAACCTTATACTTGAAGCCATTACTAGTCACATTTTACTCACTACACAAGGTAAGTGTAGTATTTCCAATTTTCTCACTATCTTCTTCTTTTCCCTAAATTTTTAACCACATTCTTATAACTCCTATATTTTTTGATATTCCTTGACTTAGGGGCTGACCTAAGTCATTCCTTCACCGAGAGAGATTTATCCCATTTTCACCAACAAACCGATCTTTAAGGTGGGTGGAAAAATCCTTTCAACTTCTAGGTGCTTTAATTCATAAAAATGCATGTAGTATTTTGTTATTGAGCATTTGAGATATATATTATGTATTGCATGCTATTTTCTTGTATCAAGTTGAAAAATTTCTCAAGTGTTGCTCAAAATGCGATTTACCGAAAATTAGGACATACATGTACACTTTATTGTCATATTTGATAAATTCTTGTATGAGATGGATATGTATGTTTATGACTCTTGAAATCTATGTTTTGTATGGCCTATAACCTGGACAAGTCGAGCATAATTGATTAAATTTCGATTTTTGGACTTAAAATGCAAAAATGGAAAGTTGGTGGACTTAATTGCAAGAAAATAAAACTTAAGGGACCCTCTGTAATTTTCGATTTTTGGGACTGAACTCAAGTTCAAAAATTATGTTTTGACATTTTAATAAAGTTTTAAGAGTTTTTAGATAAATAAAATCAACCCTTAAAAGCCCAAGGACTAGATTGTAAAATTCTAGAAGTTTAAGGGCTATTTTGCAATTTTCGAAACTGTACCAGACCCTAATTTTAAAATTTGAAATTTTAACTCTTAAGGGACTGGAAATAACATATTTTAAGTGTATTCCAAAAATCCAAGTGTTTAGAGCTTGGAAAGTAATTTTATAAAACTTGAGGGACCAAATTGTAAAAGATTAAACTTGAGGACCCAAATGAAATTTCCAGGACTTATACAGCCCATGTACCTGGAAATACTAATTTACCTATAACATAATTATATTTTGGACCCAAGGTTCAAATTTCATAACAATTGGACCCCTAAAAGCCTTAAAGGCAATTATTTCAAAATGGGACAAAAATGAGATTTTCAAAAGTTGAGGGACCTATACTTATGACGTTTTAAAACTGCTTTTGTCCCAATATCCCACTAACCTTAGTGACATTTTCCAACTGGAATCACATTAGAAGCCCTTCCGGTTTGTGAGTTCCGATTATTTTAAACTTAGGGCCCGAAATGACAATTTTAACAATTTTGGGGCCAATGTGAGAATTTTATAAAAACTCGACCTCAAAACTTTAAAAACCTGAATCTCTGAACAATTTAGAGAATTTAGGAACTGACCTCATAATTTTTCAAGGTCGGGACATTTATTTATTTAACTTTTAACCCCAAAAGTATTGGTTTTGACAAAACGGGGCTAATTGTAAATTTTATTTTTTATAAGGACCTAACTCAAATTATTTCTTTTAAAGAAACAGCCCTGGACTCTCTTACTTTAATATTTAATTAAAATATTTTATTTTCTTAAAAATCCTTGACTTATCGGATCGTCTTGACCGATTAATACCCGATCGCGGGCGACTCCCTCGTCTTGCGATTTGAATCTATAACGGGACTTATGTTCCACCTAATCGTTCAAGATATCGAAGATTGCTTATCCTCCGATAATCATCTTGACGCAGCGGGAACTAAGAACAAGAACTCTCAAACACAATCTGTAAGCTTTTCGATGGAAAATACGACAAGGTGTTGACGGCCAAAGGGTAAAACCTTTAGAATTTTTATTAAACAAAATTTCAATGATCCAAAACAAGCACATCAATTGTCTTAAATATGGACTCCAAACTCCTACCAAAAAGAACCTATTCTAATAAGGAACAAAATAACAATTAGAATAATGACTGGAAATACTTATCACTAGACAAGGCAATTATTAATAAGGAAAAGATATCAAAGTTCTGACTCAACGAGCTGTGTCAATTAACAATCAATTAACTCGAGCTAATTAAGTTAGCGCAGTCTCGACGCCATCATTCTTCCCCTCCTGAAGATGATTCGCCCTCGAATCAAAGTCAGTCTCGTCGCCAAAGGAGTTCTCACCATGATACGGAATTAAATGACAGACATTGAAGACATCAGACGTGCGAAGATGGTTAGGCAGCCGCAATCTGTAAGCATTGGGATTGATTTTCTCCAGAATCTCCACAGGACCTATTTTACGTGCAGACAACTTATGATAGTCATGTGCGGGATAGCGATCCTTAGTAAGAACAGCCCAAACATAGTCACCAACCGAAAATTCTAATTGACGACGCGGTATCGTACACCGCACGTTTATATTTTCTTGTGGTATCAACCAGTTTGGCCCGCGTAGGCTGCATGAACTTGGCAAAGATCAGCCATAAAATGCATTGCGCGACGGTCCTCACGTGTGCGCGATGGCAAGGTCAAAAGATCAACAGCGCACGAGGGAGGAAGCCATAAACCACGAAATGGGCTCAAACCCGTCTTTGCGATTGAGGGCCGATTATGTGCAAATTCACCTGGCTAAGTTTGATATCCCAAGCACGAGCGAGTGTCGCCAACCAAGCAACGCGACAAATTACCCAAAGAGCGATTGACCACCTCGGTCTGGCCATCCGTCTGGGGATGGTACGCGCTGCTAAAGTGAAGCTCGGTGTTAGCCATGCTCCACAAGGAACGCCAAAAATGACTAAGAAAACGGGTGTCACGATCAGAGACTATGGAAACGGGTAAACCATGAAGGCGATAAACTTCGCGAAAGAAGAGTTGAGCCCATGAACCGCGTCACGACCGCTTACAAGGGATAAAATGCACCATTTTGGAGAATCGATCCACCACCACAAAAATAGAATCGTGACCACGTTGAGTACGCGGCAAACCCAAAACAAAATCCATACTCAACGCACCCCATGGCTGAGAGGGAATCGGTAATGGGCGATATAATCCAAAGCATTCGTGGAGTGCCTTTGGAAACCTGGCATATTCTACACTCGCAACAAAGCGTGAAACATCACGTCGAAGCGTTGGCCAAAAATATTGCCGCCGAACCAAATCAATAGAACGGTCCCCCCGCCCACATGACCCGTGGAATGGAGTTCACCACTAAACGCAAGCGAAGACTACACATAGGAACACACAAACAAATGCCTTTAAAAAGGAATCCATCGTGAAGGATAAAATCGGAAGCATCGCCACGAGCCAAGGAAGAAAGGATGATCTTAAAAAAAGAGTCAGTGGCATAAAGTTCACGGAAAGAATCAAAACCTGGTACCTCAATGCGCATATCGACCAATAAACTGTGACGACGGCTAAGAGCATCTGCCACCTTATTTGTAATGCCAGATTGGTGTTTGACCACAAAGGTAAATTGTTGTAAGAATGCCGACCATGCCGCATGACGCGCGGACAAAGAATCTTGAGAATTAATGTGCTTAAGAGCTTCATGGTCAGTGTAAAGGATGAATTCGCGATGGAATAGGTAATGCCGCCAATGACGAATCGCCCGTACGACAGCATAAAATTCAATATCATAGGTGCTATAACGACCCCGAGTAGCATTCAGTTTTTCACTAAAATAAGCAATAGGATGACCATGTTGACTTAAAACCGCACCAATTCCGACCTTAGAAGCGTCACTGTGCAATTCAAAAGGGACAGAAAAATCTGGTAATGCAAGCAAGGGAGCATGCGTTAATTTGTGTTTAATATCGGTGAAGGCTGTTGCAGCTTGCGTAGGCCAAGAGAAAGATTTTCCATGCATTAAATCGGTAATGGGAGCCATAATAGTACTGAAATGCGGGATGAAACGACGATAAAAAGATGCCAACCCATGAAAACTACGCACTTCCGTAAGTGTAGTTGGAACTGGCCAGTCTTGAATGGCCGCAATTTTGGCGTCATCAACACCAATGCCCGTGGCGTATACACGATACCCCAGGAATAAAACATTTTCCGTCAAGAAAACACATTTCGATGGGGCGGCGTGAGAAGCACTGCGTAAAATAGATAAAACGGCTCGGAGATGAGCTAAATGGTCGTGGAACCGATTTGCTATAAACTAAGATGTCGTCGAAATAAACGACAACACACGAACCAATTAAAGGACGAAGAGTTTGATTCATGATGCGCATAAACGTGCTAGGAGCATTTGACAAACCAAATGGCATAACAAGCCATTCAAAAAGGCCCTCACGAGTCTTAAACGCTGTTTTCCACTCGTCCCGGCGAATACGTATTTGATGGTACCCACTTTTCAAATCGAGTTTTCAACACCGTGGCACCGCCAAGTTGGTCCAATAAATCATCTAAACGGGAATGGGGAAAGCGTAACGCACCGTAATTTTATTAAGTGCCCGACTATCAACAAACATTCGCCACGCGCCGCCTTTCTTTCTTTGGAATAAGGAGAGCCGGAAAGACACGGGCTCAAACTTTCCCGAATATGGCCACGATGTAGTAACTCTTCAACTGTCGCCGAAGCTCTTCGTGTTCGGGATGGGCTCATGCGGTAATGAGGGCGATTAGGTAGCTTGGCGCCGGTATAAAGTCTATCTCGATGTTGAATCATGCGCAAAGGCGGAAGGCCAGTGGAAGTTCATCCGGAAAATATCGGCAAATTCAGGACAACAAAGGCGCCACAACAGATGGGACATTGGGGACTCGGACACGTCACGAGATACCAATAATAGAACAAATGACGAAGCATCCATTGCACGGGCAAAAGCTGAGTATGATATTGAAAGAACACGGGGGTGCGCATCAGTGGGAGGTGGACGTGGAGGCCCAGGAAGTAATGTAACCTTCACCCCATGAAATAAGAAGCTGTACGTATTTTGGCGACCATCATGAATGACGCCGCGATCATATTGCCATGGCCGACCAAGGAGGAGATGACAAGCATCCATGGGAACCACATCACACCACACACTATCAGTATATTTTCCACCAATAGAAAAAGTGAGCAGGACACGACGAGTAACAGTGATCTCATTGTCGCGTTGGAGCCAGGCCAAAGAATAAGGTGTAGGATGTGGTTCAGTAGAAAGATTGAGTTTCTGGATGGCATCTGCAGCAACCACGTTTTCACAAGAACCGGAATCAATAATAAAGCGACAAATTTTACCTTGAACAGTGCAAGTGGATTCAAATAATTTGTGGCGTTGCATTGAATCATCATCTTCACGACGTGGGGTCAAACACACCCGTTGAAGCACCAAGAGTTGACCCACGTCCCCATGGAGAAATTCCTCAGGTGGTTGAGCGGAGATGTCATCATCATAGACTGGGGAAGATGAAAAATCAGCATCACACACATCATCGACATATAATGCGCGAGTGCTTGCGCGCTTAGGACAAGCGGACTGAAGATGGCTTGGATCGCCACAATTAAAACAACGCGGGTTGCGAGAATTAGACTCGTGGAGATGGCGATGATGAAGAAGCGTAGAAACCCACCAAATAACTCCACCAACGCCATAATTACCTTACGCAAATTTTTCGAAAACTTTTCATGAATCGCTTCCCGAATCAATAATACTGATTTGCCTGGTTGACTACATGAACTTGTGTTTACTTTCCGCTTGAGTCAACTTGGTGTGTCGAGCTCATGAGTCGGAATGGATACGTCGGGGATGGAACCAGGCAGCTCGGCTGCTATTCTATTCCACTCTTCCGGCCCCATCGCCCTAATCCCGCAATCGAGGGACGGAGTTTGTCCAAAGGAAGCGGGTCGTAGTACTTGAGGTATAATCATGATTATGACAACCCGAGCCTTGCTAGCTCCACTGTGGATTTTGTCTTTGCCTATGGAGCGATAAGGTGGTGAGGTCTTGGACCATCTTGCTCGGGGAGTTACAAGGAAGAACGAAGGAATGTTTGTGTCCCCGATCCACACGATTCGAGTTAACCGGACCCGTTTGGTTGGCGCTACAAATCCGCACGCAACCGCTACTTGTATTGCATAGGTTGGCGCTACAAACCGTGACGCAACCGCTACTTGTATTGCATAGGTTGGCGCTTACAAATCCGTGACGCAACCGCTACTTGTATTGCATAGGTTGGCGCTACAAATCCACGCAACCGCTACTTGTATTGCATAGGTTGGCGCTACAAATCCGTGACGCAACCGCTACTTGTATTGCATAGGTTGGCGCTACAAATCCCGACGTAACCGCTTACTTGTATTGCATAGGTTGGCGCTACAAATCCGACGCAAACCGCTACTTGTATTGCATAGGTTGGCGCTTACAAACCGACGCAACCGATACTTGTCTTGCATAGGATTGGCGTTACAAATCCGCACGCAATCCTCATGTTTACTTGGACCATAGTACCGCTTGACCATGAATCTGTTTTCTCAAATTGTATAAGTATATTACTTAATATGTTTATCACGACGCTTGTGGATGTGTGTGAAATCATGCATCATCTCTCACGCGTTTTCATACAACTAAATTTCTCGCATTAACTATTTATATCGCCACACTTGCACACGATCACCCCATCAGCGAGATTTTTGTCTCATTCCCTCATGTTTTCTAACCTTTAGATGAAGAGTACGTTGAAGGCACCGAACCTCAGATTGAATCCTGTCGGTGTTGTGGAGACATTTCCTTTTACTTTTATTTGTTGTTGGACTCCTTCATTTTATTTATTTGTTTGACCGTAAGTTAATTAAGATAATCTTTTGGGTTGTATTCGGATCTTGCGGACCTTAAGATGTAATTTGTACTCGTGGTTATTTTAATTCACCGCATTAGACTCTATTTCACTTGGTGTTTTGTATCTTTGGTTTTTTGTTGATTTACCTCTGTTTAAGTGATTGATCGTTGTCGCGTCACGTTTGGGGCGTGATGAGTATGTTTTAGTTGGACCAAATTTATATGAAATCGAATTTAAAAGATCAAGTAAAGAACCAATTAATCAACTTTGCTCTATTTGTTTTTCACGAGAATTTCATGCTCCCACATTTTCTACTGTCTATTAGTAATTTAACGTTTCTAAAAGTCTACTTTTAAGAATATTCATATTTATATTGATATATATCAGTATCATTAATTAATATTAATTTAATATACTCATCCATAACCACTAAATCACAATGAAAAAGTGGATAATAAATTTATATAAAAGAATCAATATACGTTTGGTGAAACTTAAACACAAAATATTATATTTACAAAAATTTAAGACCATAACCTTATATGCTAACCTAAGGCCTACATGAAGACGATTTTCACATCTTTAGTTAAACCTCAATAAATTAATAACTTTGGAATCGTCAATAGTTATTAATTTAGTGATATATTAAATTAGAGAATTATTAATTTTTGCGCATTGTCCCCAAGTCGGGACCAACCAAAAATATTATTTAAATGAAGTTATTAATTAATCGAGTATTAAATTATCGAGGTTATAATGTAGTCATTTTTATCGGATATTTTATCGACTTGATTTTCATCGGGCGTAATGGGCCAAACCAAATAGATCTAGTTGACCAAAAAATTGTAGCCTAGATCGGCCTTTTCACAGTGCAAGCCATTGGGCCGGGCTCAACTTGGCACCTACTCATATGCCACAACAATGCACACATGTGACTCTTAATTTTCTACTTAGAGCATTCAGTCTCATATACTTCTCGAACTCAATAGTATTAGAAGGTTTTAGGTGAGAGTCACCTCAATTAGTCCAACGTATTTCTGGATCAACTTAAGTCATCTCAATTAGTCACCTTAAAAAAATCTTGAAGTTTAATTCCGTAATATATTTTTTTCATTCATAAGTAAAAAAATATTTCAAAAATCTTCTGATATTTATTGAAATATGAAGAATTCGAGCTGCCATGAATTTAGCTAAGAAAAGTACCAAAAATTGAAGAGAGAGGAAAGAGCTATTTTATTCATCTGTAAAATGTGAAGTAGCCAACTTACAGCAGTGTGGCAACTAACTGGTATTTATAGAAGGAAATAAAAGGAATAAGAAAACAAAAATAAAAAAGCAAAAAAAAAAAAAAAAAGAAAAAGAAAACAAAAAAACGTGATACCCAAATGACAACTTTATAACTAATTAGCCTGTATATTCAACAAAATATTACAGTTATCCCATTAAATTTAAAACATAATCAAACTTGAGGAACCTTTTTTAATTTTAAAACATCTCAATCCTTTTTCTTTCTAAATAGCTCAAACCTCATGGTTTTTTTAATCATCCCTGAACAATAATCTAAAGTCAAATACTTTTTCATGTCGGTACAAATTGGTTGTTTTTTCATTTTGAACGAAATTGCTCAATCACAAAATTTTACGTGATCCGAGCAATTTGGAAGAGGATCTTGAATCATAATGCGTATCAACATGAATCAATTAATTCGTAACAAATAAGAAAGAAAAAGGATTACCCTTGTAGCGTGCTTTCAAAATTTTCTCGTAAAGATTCCACGCTCCAAACCCTCAAGCCTTATTCAGGTGTTCTCCAAGAACTCAAGTGTAGTAAAATCTCTCTTGTATGTGTGGGCACAAAATGATTGATAGATGTAATTAAGTAGAATGAAATAATGAATTATGGAAACCTTTGCCAAAAGGAACGTATTACTTTAGGTGATATTTTGATTGACAAATCGATTATATTGATTGGCAAATCATATGATTTATCTTCTGTCAAAAATTATCTCAATCAGTCCATTTAATTAAATACATTGTACTAATAAATTATAATTCTTATAATTTATTCTATATTTTAGAGCCACCAAAGGGACTGATCGGACCCAATTAGACTAAGCTCTAATAAATTAATTTTTGATTCAATCAACTCTTGATCAATAAAAATAATTTATTAATCTTATTCCACTCTACTAAAGAGATAAGATTGCACTCTTAATCTAATTGAAATTATCAAAACCAATAATTAAATCCTCTCGATTTGTCGATCTTACATCTCACCCCGTTGATCAACTAAATATTAGAAATAGGATAAAATGACCAAAATCTATTTTCTAATATTTATAAATCTCAATCATCATCTTCTATCTGATGTAGTGTGATTGTCATCACATCATGAATTCAACAACAAATGTCGAATTCTCGAGCTCGATTCTACTGTCTATTAGAAGAACACATGAGATTATGACCATGCTTATTAAATAGGTGACGGATTCCATATTGTGAATATATGTTCCTAGTTATTTCACTTTAATTTCTAAAACATCGAGATATTGATCATCAATTTAATCTCACTCATTGATGCATCAAAGAACTTTTTTTTTTTGTTTTTTGAGAGATGCATCAAAGAACTTCAAGTTAGTAATCAAAGTTCATTACTCACTCAGGATTAAGGTGTCACGTATGATAATCAAGTGAAATTAAATATCTATTGGTCAATTAAATATTTAATTTCACGTGGTCATCCAATACATTTAGAAAATATATTAACAATTTTATTACCAAAGTCAAGATAAACATCAATAAAATTAAGACGATCTTATCAAAATAAATTGTCCACATTTACCGATCGTGGACTTTAATTTTTTGAATTGAATTATAAATTAAATCTTTTTGTGTTTAACAACTTAAACACTCAATTTATAATATCAAACAATTCATGGACATATGCAAATTCAATATATATAAAAATAATATTTTATTCAAAATGTCAATTATATACTAATTTATTCGTACGCACAAAACTACCAACACTTTCAACTACAATCTTGGTCCTGTCCTCATAAATAAGACCCACTAATATATGCACAAACTTGTAAAGTTGTATTTCTAGTGTTCCAAAACAAATGTTGAGAGCATCATGCAATTTCACAATTGACGTGACATAATTAATGAGAAACTTTTGCATCATTACTTATAATGCTTGAGAAATGGACTTAAATTGTGAATGGAGAGAACTTCCTCAGTGTTTTGTGGCTTCTCTTGACTTTCATCAAATTTTTCTCCAAATGTATAACACATGTACATACTACAGTGTTTTCCAAGAAGAAGTTTCAAATATATACTAATGTGGTAAAAAAAAAATAATTGAGTATTTCTTCCTAATATTTAGAAATTGCTATCCTTTGACTATCTCTGCTCACAGGAAAAGCAGACACATACAAAAGCAGTTTTGCAACTAATGAAATCATCGAAGAGATGTTCATAAAATTTAGAAATTGTTATCCTTTGATTATCTGCTCACAGAAAAAGCAGATAAAATAATCTCGCCACTCATATTTGTTTCAATTAAAACTGTACACCATCAATTTAATTAGTTATAAAAGAATTAATCAAGTTAAAATTGAACTTCCCAAACTTATATCACTCACACATATTTCACATTTATTAAAAAAATTCATTTTCTTCAATTGGAGACTATTATACTCGGTGCTATGCATAAATTCAAATCAACCCATCTTCAATTCCAAATGAAAAGCGCAAAAAACTGGAAAATAATGGGGCCCAATAGCACAAAAAATGCATAAAATAAAAACACGAAAGAATAACAATATTAAAAACATAAAAAAAAAAAAATTACTTCAGTTTTCCCCATTTTCTGGTGAATGCTGAAGTGTCTTCCCCATTTTATTGGCTCTGTTCAATTTCGGATGAAGCAGAACAAATATGATTTGAAGGGCTTATATTTTAGAATTTAATTGTGGAAGTATATAATAGATTTGAACCTAGATTTTTTCGTGGGTTTGCTAATATATTTATGTAAATTTTGATAAATTTGGTTTAGGTATATGAAATTAATTGTGCCTATCGAATTATAAGAGGGAATTTTCATTTCCCCCACTCCCACTCTAATTCATTTTTCCGTTTCAAATTTTGAATTTTGTTTTTAAATAAAGAATAATTTATACAAATTTTTGGTAACCTAGAAATATTTACGGTATTTTCTAATTATATTTGTAATCTAAAGTAAAGTTGTTGTATTTGCATTTTGTAAATAATTTCTATATTTTCAATTTTATGATTGGCAACAGTGATAGTATTATTCAAAAAAAAAAACCAAAAAAAAAAAACCCATTAGTGTAAAGGTTTTGAGATAAAAATGAAAGCCCTTATTATAACTTAATTAACAAAATATTTTCAGTAAATGATAAATTTGTGAAAATTTCAATGAATTTTCTTTGGATACTCCTTAAATGCGTTGAAAAACCCCGATAATTTTATTTTTTAAGTTTCTTTAATATAATAGTATAATAAATTCCCTAAAAAAATAGTATAATAAAGAAATTTTTAAAGTTTTAATTTTTAAAGAAATTCACGATATTTTCTGTTGAAAATTTTGGTTTTGATAAAGTGGGTGTCGACCCAACTTTGACCAAATTTTCGGTGGCTAAATATTTAATTCGGAGGAATTAAATTATATATTATTAATTTACGTTCGAGTATATGTTCGTAGTATTTTTATTTCTCAAAACCGAATTTCGGTGAGTGAGAAATTAATGCACGAAGGTAGCCACATAAATGGACATTATTTAAAGATTATGTAAAGGGAAATGAAAGGCTTTTGTCTTATCCCACATGGAATTCAAATCATAGTTTATCCTAGTTTATTTACTAGAAGGTGTTATTTGTTGTATAAACTATAGCACAAGTGGATGGTCACAAGTGGGCCACACGCGCGCTCCCGGCCCGGCCTCGGGCCAGGCGTGAGCTCGTGCCTTGGGCCGGGCTGGCCCTATTGGGCTCGGGTCTGGTCCACTAAAGTTTTGCCACTCGAAAATGGGCTTGGCCCGATTCGAGTGATCGCTGGACTGCTGTTGGAGCCCAATGAACCGGACATTGTAGGTGTCCGATTCGTGTGATGGCTTGTTGGAGTTAGTAACTCCTACGGTAGTGGTCATCTGAAGAGATCCCACTACTTATGCGGTATGAAGTAGTGGTGTGTAACATCCGGGATGTTACAATTGGATTAATGCCCACTACTTTTGTTATCTCCTGCAGGTGTTGGTTGACTATATATATTCATGTTAGTGCATTTAAAGAGACAACACAACAAATATCCATACACAAAGTCATATTTCGCATTCTCGCACTCAAAGTCCAAGAACGATCTTCAACACTTTTTCGTTCGAAGGTGCTTCGTGTTAGTGGTGCTACTACACGTAGAAAGACGAAGCCGTTTTATCTTTGGAGGCAATACGTCAAACCGTGAGCACTAACCGACGTAATTGTCTTGCGGATAGAGATAATATTCGACCCGAACTTACAGTTTAGTTCCAAAAGTTCTGTTTTTCGTTTGTAATAGAGTAGTTCATTTCCAATTTATAATTGAGTCATTGTGAAGGCTTCCCGTTGTAACCACTACATTTTAATCAACAACCGCAAGACAATTACCGAACTTCACGATGGCAAGCACAAACAGTAACCCGATCATCCCTCCCGCTCAAGTTGAGAAACCTTAGAAAAATTCATGGGTTTCAAGAGGTGGCAGCAAAAATGTTGTTCTACCCGACTACCCTAAGTCCGGTGAAGATATCTGACCGAGGACACTCATGTTGTTGTTGAGAACGAAACGAATCTTTGAAAACGCGCTGCGTTTGATGCATGGGGCAGGGTGATTTCTGTGCCGTAACTATGTCCTAAACGGACTTAGTGATGCACTTTACAATGTGTATCAGGTTGTAAAATCCTCCAAAGAATTGTGGGATTCTTTGATGAAGAAGCACAAAACCGAGGATGCCGCACAAAGAAATTTGTTGTCGGTAAGTTCTTGGATTTTGTGATGGTTGATTCTAAAACCGTGATGGAACAAGTTGAAGTTCCAGTTGATCCTACATGAAATCTCCCGAGGGAATGGCTTTGCGGAAGCGTTCTAAGTGGCCGTCTTGATTGAGAAATTGCCCCCAAGTTGGAGGGATTTCAAGAATTATCTCAAACATGCGAAATGGGATGGGACTAGAGGATCCGATTGTCAAACTCGGAGAATTGAGGAAGATAATAGGAGGATTGACTCTAAGTCCAAGCTTGTCCCTATGAAGTCAAAAGCCAACTTGATGGAGCACGACTCGTCAAGTAACTCAAGAAAAGGCCTAACGATAAAGGCAAGAAACCGTCACCGAAAATTCCGGAGCTTGCTACAATCGTGGGCAAACCGAACCATATGGCAAAAGGACGTCACAACCAAAGAAAAAGAAAACCAAAACGGCAGTCCAATGCCAATGTGGTTGAAGAAAGGGAGCGACGATCGTTGACATGTCGGCGGTGGTGTTTAAAGCCAATTTGGTGGATAACCCGAAAGAATGGTTTGTGGATACGGTGTCACTTGCCATGTCTGCGTTTCGATAAGGATGCATTCTCTTCTTACATCCCATCGACCAGGAAGGAAGCTCAATATGGGGAATCACACCTCTTCCGATGTTTTTGGCGTTGGAATGGTGGTGTTAAAGCTACTTCGGGAAAGGAGTTGAAGGTGAAGGATGTGCCGCATGTCCCGGACATCCGCAAAAAACTGGTTTCGGGTTCTTTGGTCAACCATGGGTTTAGACTAGTTTTTGAGTCCGAAAAGTTTGTACTTAGCAAATTTGGACAGTTCCTTGGTAGGGGTTATCTAGACAAAGGACTATTGATAAGTATAAAGCACGGCTTGTAGCCAAAGGCTTTAAACAAAAAGAAGGATATGACTTCTTTGACACCTATTCTCCGAAGAACGAGGATTGTGTCTATTCGGTGCTTCTCGCGATTGCCGCTTTGCACAATCTAGAGATTCATCGATGGATGTCAAGACGGCGTTTTCGAATGGAGAGATAGATGAAATCTACATGGAACAACCTGAAGGGTTTGTTGCACCCGGTCAAGAAAAGAAGGTGTGCAAATTAATAAGATCCTTGTACGGACTAAAACAAGCTCCAAAACAATGGCATCTTAAGTTTGACAATACGATGTTTTCAAATGGATTTAAAATCAACGAGTGTGATAAATGCGCATATGTCAAAGGGACATCATAAGCATTTGTCATAGTTTGTCTATACGTAGACGATTTGTTAATCATGGGCGTAGAGTCATGATACTATCATGGAGACTAAAAGAATGTTAAAGAGGAACTTTGACATGAAGGATATGGGACCGCCGATGTAATCCTTGGGATAAAAATCATTTGAACTCCCGATGGAATTATCTTGTCACAATCCCACTATGTGGAGAAAATGCTCAGGAAATTCAATGCTTCTCGAGTTCACCGTCAAAGACGCCCATTGATTTAAGTATAAATCGATTGCTAATAAAGCGAACCAGTGGCTCGAGATGGAATACTCACGTATAATAAAAATCGATGTACATTATAAATTGTACACGCCCAGACTTGGCCTACCCCCGTAAGCAATCCAAGCCATGAGCATTGGAAAGCGTTAACTGGGTGTTAAAATACTTGAAGTATACCTTGGATTATGGGCTATACTACTCAAGATATCCGGTTGTACTTGAGGATATAGTGATGCTAGTTGGATTTGATTCGAAAGATTCTTATTCAACTAGTGGATACATATTCACCATGGAGGTGGTGCGGTATCGTGGAAGTCCACGAAGCAAACGTGTATAGCTCGGTCCACCATGGAATATGAGTTTATAGCTTTAGATAAAGGTGAAGAAGCGAGTGGCTTCAAGCTTTCTCGGAAGATATTCCATGTTGGATGAAGCCTGTGCCTTCGTGATGATTTCTTGTGATAGCCAAGCGGCT
This sequence comes from Rehmannia glutinosa, assembly GCA_016081115.2. NCBI lineage: Eukaryota > Viridiplantae > Streptophyta > Magnoliopsida > Lamiales > Orobanchaceae > Rehmannia > Rehmannia glutinosa. Next base: position 32,019,131 of record CM071929.1, on the reverse strand, counting down.
ATAGGAAGGGCACATAGCAATATGTATAACGGTAAGTCTAGACATATTAAGTCGGAGACACAATACCGTTAGACAATTGATCTCAAATGGTGTGATGTCAATTGACTACGAAAGTCAAAAGACAATTTGCGCGATCCTTTAACAAAAGGATCAATCGAGATCAATTGGGTAAATTGCTAGAGGAATGGGCTTGAAATCCACAAAGTAATAATAACTATCGTAGTGGTAACCCAACCATGATGATTGGAGATCCCAAGAACTTGGTTCAATGGGAAAACTAAACTATGAAGGTTATGTTGTAACATTTGGAGACAATGTTATACCCATCCCTAGAAAGCAATACCAAGTGTTGAAACACTGCAAAGTTGTGGTGAGGCTAAGTCATTTGACTTTTAATGATTCATACACCTCGTTGAGGTTGAGTATGGCAGATACTCGGATAGAGATCACCTATATAAGTGAGAAGTGCGGGCCGCTTCAAAGTAACACTTATGAATCCAAAAGTGGTGTCCATGGCCGAAACTAACACAAAACGTGAGAACGAATGTGTTGAGACCTTATTGTGTTAATATGTTGACTCGGTATACACCGTGGAGGAATAGTTCAAGCGCATTGCGTCCACTAAGCCGCCGGTACCCGATGGTATTGACTACGAAATGTTCAAAGCCATAATCTACCTTTCCGAATGCAATATTGTCTCTCGAGGACTGGTTTGCGATATCCGCATTCATGCATACATTAATTTCCACTCATGTGGGGGATTGTTGAAATTTTGGTTTTGATAAAGTGGGTGTTGACCCGACTTTGACCAAATTTTTGGTTGCTAAATATTTAATTTTGGAAGAATTAAATTATATATTATTAAGCTACGTTCGAGTAGATGTTCGTAGTATTTTTATTTCTCAAAACCCGAATTTCGGTGAGTGAGAAATTAATACACGAAAGTAGCCACATAAATGGGCATTATGTAAATATTATGTAAAGGGAAATGAAAGGCTTTTGCCTTATTCCACACGGAATTCAAATCATAGTTTATCCTAGTTTATTTACTAGAAAGTGTTATTTGTTGTATAAACTATAACACAAGTGGATGATCACAAGTGGGCCACACGCGCGCTTTCGCCGCCCGGCCTGGCCTGGGCTCGTGCTTGGGGCCGCCCGACCCTATTGGGCCCGGGTCCTTGTCCACTAAAGTTTTGCCACTCGAAAATGGGCTTGACCCAGATTCGAGTGATCGCTGATGTTGGAGGCCAATGAATCCGGACATTGTAGGTGTCCGGATTCGTGATGTTGGAGTTAGTAACTCCTACAAAGTAGTGGTCATCAAGAGAGTCCACTACTTGCGTTATGGAGTAGTGGGGTGTAACATCCGGGATGTTACAATTGGATTAATGCCCACTACTTTTGTTATCTCCTGCGGTGTTGGTTGACTATATATATTCATGTTAGTGCATTGCAAAGAGACAACACATCAAATATCCATATACAAAGTCATATTTTCGCATTCTCGCACTCAAAGTCCAAAGAGTCTTCAACACTTTTTCGTTGAAGGTGCTTACGTGTTAGTGGTGCTACTACGCCAGGGCGAAGTCGTTTTTATCTTTGGAGGCAATGTACGTCAAACCGTGGGCACTAGCCGGGCGTAATTGTCTTGCGGATAGAGATAGTATCTCGACTCGGCTACTGATTCGATTTTGAAGTTCTCGTTTTTCTGTTTGTAATAGAATAGTTCATTTCTAGTTTATAATTGAGTCATTGTAAAGGTTTTCCGTTGTAACCACTACATTGTAATCAACATTTTCATGTTTTTATCATCTATAGAAAATGAATACATAGTTATAAAAAATAATGGATAATATAGAGAATTTCTCACATCGCCATGTTATTTTGCTTTTTTTTAGACATGCTTTGATGCTTATTAGTTTTTCCCTATTCTTCATAAGTGCATAAATTATTTTTAATATTTAAAGTTTTAACTCAGAATTTAAATTAAAGTCCAGCTTAGAATAGGCAATAAACTGATCACTCATAGGACATTCTATAAAACATTTTAAGAATAATGAGCACAAAATTGTTTCAAATTCCTAGTTATTTAGCATGACAAGACTCTATTCATAAAATTTTAGTATTAAATACTTTCTCAATTAATGCGTTACATCAATTACAATATGTGTAGGAGTCTTTAGTTTATAAGAAGGCAATTTTGTCTTGGAAAATTATAATAATGTTTTTCAGTATGACAATTATCAAGTAAAAATATATTAAAAAATTTCTTTTTTCAAATAAAAAATACTAAATTAATTGGCTCGAAATTAATTTATCTCGTTTAAGATTGGTTTGATTAACATAACTCTTCCCTCCCCTATTCGGCTAATTTATCTTGTTTAATTTATCTCGAATTACCCCTATTCGGCTATATCTTAACCCGAATACAAACTCTTCTCTCCCATCACTTCAAAATCCCTACAAACCCTCTCAAGTATCAACCCGAAATGTGCAACCTACCCGAAATGTGCAACCTACTCTCCGCCGGCGGATGCCCCTATGGAGCCTCATGTTGGGTGTGTACAAATCTAATACAAATCTAATTTCTTTGAATTTCTTTCCCTTATATAAATTATATATATATATATATCCATATTATATATTCATTATTTTTTTATGATTACCCTTTCTTGTTGTACTTGATTTTCGATTTTCTATTTTTTTCCCAATTTTTTAGGTCCTTTTTGCAGGTACTATTTTGACATGGTGGGAAAGAAATCTTTTTAATCTTTTAGTGTTTTAGTGTTTTGGTTGGAGGAAGGTTATCTCAAATTTAGACAAAGATGGGGTTATTTAGAAATTGGAAGATGGAATATTTAGAAATTGGAAGATGGAAGATAAATTATTTTATTTATTTATAGGAAGAGGATGTTATTTAGGCTAAGAAATAAAATAGAGCTTTTGGTGGAACAATACTTGTTTCTTTTCAAATTTAGCTTGTTAAAAAATGAGCAAAACATCCATATTTATACTAAGACTATACTAAGATAACTTTCTAACTAATGGCTAGGATTTATTTGATATAATGGCTATTATTCAATCACTAGAATTATCTTCTAAAATATCTAGTTACCTATAAGTTTCTACAAGCTTTCTTCAACTAATATCTAAAAAATTTCTTTTAGACATTTCTAGAAAAAAATTTATAACATGGGTCATTTGGGCTTGGACTCTTATTTTACCATTTAACTCAAAAATATATTTTCAAGCCCAATAATATTTGGATAAAAATCAAGTTTAATTCCAACAATTTTGTATTACTGTTTTAATATAAGATATAAGCGTGACACTTGACTATTGGTAAACAGACTATTGACAAATGTAGTATCTGTGCAAGTAAAATAATTTATATGGAAAAAATAGATTTACACCATGTTTTCTTTGTCAAAGTGCTTGCTCTGCCCATGACTGCTTGATGTTCTTTCATCATCGCCTTTATTGTTTTCAGCTGCAGCTTAAGATTGTTGAGCATTTGTAAATTCTATACTGTTGACACTTTTGATTGTTGAACAGTGTTTGACATCAAATTGAAGCCTTAAAATTGGAACTAGAGAATACTTCCTTACAAGTTTGCACAGATTATTGATCAAATTCCATTTGTTGAGCTCAATTATTTGAATCCGCCAAGCGATTATGAATTTGCTCTTTATGCCATATCTTTTATTAGTTACGAGCATGATTTTAGACTCAGACTTAGTTTTTGAGCAAATTTATTGTTTGTGTCCTGGGTCGTAAAGTCGCAACCCGAGGAGAATACTTTTATTTTGGAGTGGTCGCGATTTTAGAGTTGGACTTAGGTTCTCTAGTCACTTATACTTGCACGTCACTCTATTGTGAAGTGGTTGTGAATGTTTGCATATGAGTTCGAATACATCACATAGTGAATGTTTGCAAATTCTAAAAAAAAAAGTTATAATTTTTCTCACGTAGAAGCTAGTATCACTTAATTATGGACCAATTAAGAAAATGGAAAAGCAAAGAGACGATGATATAATTATGTTTGTTAGGCGATTTTATTTGATCGCCTAATATAATTTCCTAAATTATAAAGATTGGATTTTGATTTGTTTTGCCTTTCTAGACTTATGATATAATTAGGACTTTTTGGATAAGGGAAGAAATCATATTGATATGGTATTGATATATTAGGATTCTTGTGATTATCTTGTTTCCTAACATAAGTGATTTACTTGTCATATATTTGTATATATCTTCTTTTCTTGTGTATTAGGTCTCTTGAAGGGTCTTGGATGACTATATAAAGGGAAGAGGACGTGCATAATGATTACACAAGAAATACACCGAGTTACAAGAGTCTTGAGAGAGTTAAGAGTCATACAAGCACAAGGAGTCTCACGCTGCCTGGATGCAATCTCGAATGTGACTACATCGGAGATCACATTCACCTGCATTGTGTTTGTTAGGTTTTTCATCCATTGTTTTTGTTTTGTGATTAATGAAGTCCACATATGTTGATTGTTGGATGAGTTGAATTACATAGATTAGATATACTCTAGATAGGAGTTTTTCGTTGAATTTCTACTAATGGATTTGAGTATTTTTATATACGAAATCAAACCGATTTTACTAGTGGAAAGTTTTGCCATATTGGCACGTCTACAAGCTTGTTGGCTTGTAGACAATTTTACTTCGTGTGTCTCTTTATTGTTTTCAAAATTCATTGCGCATGTGATTGTGAATGTGACCACATCCGCAATCACATCTTTACTCGCAAAACTTTTGGTAAATATCCGTGCTATAATTCTTTCAATTGGCATCAAGAGCCTACACTTGACGACACTAAGTGTTGATCCGTGTGTTTGTTAGCATGGAAATTCCTAGTGTCCTTATTTTTTTCGTCCTCGGTTGAAAATCGAAAAAGTTTGATAAAAAAACTCTTGATTTTGTTAGATGTGGGGCTTGCTCGATATGGTCATTATGTTGAAAAATGTGCAAATACTTTTGTGAAAAAGGGAATGAGTTTGAGTGTCACCTTAAGTGACAATGAATCGACAATGAGAACGCCGTCGTCGAAAAGAAGATCACAAGAGGTTCGACCACTTTGGTGAAAAATCGAAAGTCTCTCCAAATAAATCCTTTAGGTGTTGCGGAGGTGTGGCCCGAGATGTGATCACACATTCTCCAATCACATCCGAGGTCACATCCAAGAACATGATTTCTTATCCTGTTTCTAACCTTTTTTGTTTCAATTCTACCTCTGTTCCTAATGATGTTGAACGGGATGACGATTCGAGATGGTGAAAGTTTGGAAGACACGCACACGAAGTTGTATAAATATTGGTCAAGAGGATTAAATCGAATGAAATCCTCGGGAAAGAGAATGATCGACTCAAAAAGGAAAATGATGAACGAAGGAAGTAATTACAGGCTAGAGGTCGCCTTACGAAGAAGGATCTTGATTTCGAAAAGGTAAATTCTAAACTTGAAGATTCTCTTGAAACCATGAAGAAGTTTAATTGCGGGAAAGCAAAACTGGATGATATATTTTCTTTGGGTAGTGATGATAAAGCCGACCTTGGTTATAAAACTCCCGTATTTGTTAAAGCAAAAGAACAAGGAGAATCTTGATTCCTCCAACAATAAGAAGAGTTTTTCTGAAGTCTAAACCTCGTAAACGCCACTTTATTTGTCACTATTGTCATGCTCCTGGACACATTAGGCCTTTTTGTTACAAAATGAAATCGATTTGGGGAACAAAAATTATGCATGTCGATGTCATCCGAAATGTTACGACATCCTCGTAATCACATTTCAAAATTTTTCAAATTTGTGCGGGTTAAGAAATCGATGTTAAATGTCATGTTATATATACTTTTTGAGATCTAACATTGCAGGATCTTGGTACTTTGATAGCGGGTGTTCACGACACATGACAGTACTTTGGAGTATTTGACCGACTATAAAAAGCATGATGGTGGTAATGTGACCTATGGAGGTGGAGGTAAAGGAAAAATTGTTGGAAAGGGGACTTTGAATGTTGATGGCCTACCTAGGCTATGGAATGTATTGCATGTGGATGGTCTAAATGCTAATCTCATTAGTATTAGCCAATTGTGAAATGATAACCTCTATGTTAAATTCAACAAAAAATCTTGTGAGGTTTTTAATGAATCTAACATGTGTATTCTTCTTTGATCCGAGATCATCGATAAGCGCTATCGTATGTTAATAAAAAAATGTGTCACATGTTTGCATTTGCACGGAGATGAATCGACCTATGGCACCAAAAATTAGGTCATCTAAGTTTTAAGAAAATGAGGGATCTTGTGAAATTTGAGGTTGTTCGTGGTTTACCGAGATTTCGCATGAAGAATGCTAATGTGTGTGGAAATTGTCAAAAGAGTAAACAAAGAAGAGTGTCACACCAAATGTTATCTCATTTCAATACCACACGGTGTTTTGAATTGCTTCATATGGACATTATGGGTCCAAATCGAAGTTGAAAGTCTTGGTGGAAGGAAATTTTTTTGTGATTGTTGATGATTTTTCACGTTTTACTTGGATCTATTTTTTACGTGAGAAATCAAACATTTGAAGTATTTAGAAGTTGGCATAGAAGAGTTGTTAATCTGTATAGGCTAATAGTTGTTAGAATTAGGTCGGACCATGGCAAAGAATTTGCAAACTCTTTTTCTCGTCTTTTTGTGATAGAAAGAGAATTTTTCATGAATTTTTCGTACCTAAAACTCCACGAGTATAATGGAGTGGCGGTACAGGAAAAATCGTACATTACATGAGACATCCTGTGTTATGTTGAGTTCTAAAAGACTTTCAAAAGGTTTTTGGGCGGGAAGCTCTAAATATTGCATGTCATATTGCCAATCGTGTATATTTGAGGCCTGTAAGTTTGATGACCCCTTATGAAATACTTTTGGGAAAGAAGCCAAATCTCAAATATTTTCATGTCTTTGGTTGTATTTGCTATGTCTGAATGATCAAGATAATATTGCTCAATTTGGCTCAAAGGGTGACAAAAGTCTTTTCTTAGGCTACTATTCAAATGGCCATGCATATCGAGTTTATAATCTTCGGACAAAGACGGTAGTGGAATCTGTAAATATTGTATTCGATGATCTTTCAAGTCTTGCGGTAAGAGTGAAGAAGATAATGTTGTAGATCTGCTTTCAATTTGTCGACCGCACTGTGATGGATATAAGCACAAATGTAATCGAGAATGTGATCAAGCCCCATCCACAATGTCTCAAATGTAGAACCAAATGTGACGGCATCCGAGCCCGCATCCGTGTCTGCTGCGGTGAGTGGACGACGATTCGACATCGAACTAGTTGAAACAAACTTGGAAGGACATGATTTAATCACCAATGAAAGACGAGAACTCCCAAGCGAATTCAAAAGAATCATCCAATCTCTCAAGTCATAGGTGATGTATCGAAGGCATAAGAACTAGAAGGAAAGAAAGGGTAAACTATCGAGATATGGTAAGACTAGTGTGTTTGTCTTCTACTTGTTCAATGGTAAGAACCTCATGTTGTGTCATTTTTTCGAGCCTAAAAATGTGTTTGATGCTTTGAAAGATGATTTTGAGAATAATACTTTGCATGATGATTTTGACCGATTCAATAGAAAAGAAAATAATTTTCATTGTGATGTTTTAACCATTTATTGTGATATTCTCGAGTGCGATTGATATTTCAAAAATATTGTCCAACACTCTTGTACTAAACACATAGATATTAGACATCACTTTATTCGAGATTTAGTTGAGAAAAATATAATTCGAATTGAGTATATTATTTCTTTCAAAAATCACTTTGTCGACATCTTCACCAATGCTTTGGATTTTGAAAGATTCTCCAATCTAAGGAAGTCTCTCGGTTTGAGTGTTCTCTCGAAATGTTACACGAGATGTCACAACATTGCACATCACATCCATTGTGACACCCAAAATCGCATCCCTTCTCTTCTCCTCTATTTCTTTTTGATTTTTTAGGCATCCTTGCATTGTCGCCTTTCATGCATATCCGCAAAAAGTGGATTGATGGTTCAAACTAGTCACATATATTCTCTCCCTTGGAAAACTGGTGTGAGTCGATCTCTCTCCAATTAAAAAATGATATTTTTTCCGAGAATTGAGTTGAGAATAAAGTCTTGATCATGCTTGAGGCCTTCCGGGGAAAAAGCTACCAACCCATTGTGTGCGGCTATTCCTTGTGACAAATTTCTTCAAGCATTTCTTTGTTTAAAAAGGCATGATCATGTGAAAAAGAGTTACCGTATTTGAGTGAAAGCTCCTGTTTGGTTAACTCCCTCATGAGACTCGGAAAAAGTGAAGAAAACTCAAAAATTTTGATAAGTGGGATTTCGGATTGCGATTCATTGAATAAGCTAGTACGGGTGTGACTCAAAATGGGACTACATTTGAACCTACATCCATTGTTGCAAAGACTTTTCACCTCGTGCGTGCGCTTTTTTTTTTTTTTTTTTTTTTGCATTAGGCATATTATGTTTGCATGTCCTAGTGATTTTGGATTCTTTTGCCGAGATTTGGTTTCCATATATAATTTGATAGTAATATTTTTCTCTTCCTAAAATCTTGAAAATCTTGATGGATATATTTTGTGGGTTATACACGGTTTGAAGGACTTGGAATTTTTGAATAGATTTTGCTCATAATTATCTATATCTTTGGTTAAAAGTGTCATTGTATATGAAATGACGACTTGTCCAAGTCGGGGAGCATACATGATTTTGTTACTGTGTTTTCTCGGACAACAAGGGGGAGAAAAGGTTGATTGATCTTGATTGTGATACTTTCAATTTAGGGAGAGTTTTTTGGTTTTTCGGATATTTGATATTTGATTGCTTTGTTGTTGATAACTTGATAAACTCTCGTATGTTATTTTTGGTCATAGATTATAAATGTGACTCGAAATGTGATCGCATCTGTTTCAATATTTTTACTCAAAGCATGATATTCGGGGAGTTGTTACACTTAGGGGAGTTTGCTTAATTTGTGCTTGATATGTGTTTTGTCGAGAAAAGGCAAAAAGGGGGAGATTGTTAGGGCGATTTTATTTGATCACCTAAAATAATTTCCTAAATTATAAAGATTGGATTTTGATTTGTTTTGCCTTTCTAGACTTATGATATAATTAGGACTTTTTGGATAAGGGAAGAAATCATATTGATATGGTATTGATATATTAGGATTGTTGACAATTATCTTGTTTTCCTAACATAAGTGATTTACTTGTCATATATTTGTATATATCTTCTTTCCTTGTGTATTAGGTCTCTTGAAGGGTCTTGGACGGCTATATAAAGGGAATAGAATGTGCATAATGATTACACAAGAAATACACCGAGTTACAAGAGAGTTGAGAGAGAGTTAAGAGTCATACAAGACACCTGAGGAGTCTCGGCCGCTCTGGATGCGATCTCGAATGTGACTACATCCGATATCACATTGACCGCAATTGTGTTTGTTAGGTTTTTCATCCATTGTTTTTGTTTTGTGATTAATGAAGTCCACATATGTTGATTGTTGGATGAGTTGAATTACATAGATTAGATATACTCTAGATAGGAGTTTTTCGTTGAATTTCTACTAGTTGGATTTGAGTATTTTTGTATACGAAATCAAACCGATTTTACTAGTGGAGAGTTTTGCCATATTGGCACGTCTACAAGCTTGTTGGCTTGTAGACAATTTTTACTTCGTGTGTCTCTTTATTGTTTTCAAAATTCGCCGCATGTGATTGTGAATGTGACCACATCCGCAATCACATCTTTACTCGCAAAACTTTTGGTAAATATCCGTGCTATAATTCTTTCAATGTTCACATAAAAAAGGGATGGAGAGAGCATTTTAAAAGAATAAACGACTCGTCAACCCGCGTTAGAAGGATGTATTGAGTCCCGAGAAAAATGAGTGCTTTGGATTTTCACACACTTCATATTTTGGGGAAATTTTTAAGTACCCACTATGGATAGTGGGTACTCTTTTCTACCCACCAACATAACAAAACTCTTTTCTACCCAAATTGACAAAATTGTCCTTCTTTAAGTTGAGTGTTTTTGAATTTTGAAATTGAATGACAAGTCAAAACCGTATAACCGTCCCCCCAATACCCTATACTACACCCACTCCAAGACAAAATAGGTGTAAGAAAAAAGTAACAAAAGCAAAAAAAAAAAAAGAACACAAACATATCGTGCATACAAAGTCCACAAAAGTTAGGGTTTTTAGGGTTTAGAGTTTTCTAATAAATTTCCGGTATTTTGGATGTAATGTTGGATTTTTTTTGTTCGAAATCTTTAGTGGTTGGTGTATGAATGTTTGATTTTACTTGATAATATGCATGGATGTTGTTTTTTTGATGTTTGTGTTGTAAGATTTGGTGTGTTGAGTTAGAAATGGGATCGGCGTAATGTTGGATCTTTTTTTCAAATCCCTGGTTTCCTTGGCACGATATAGTGAAGAAGACGAAGAGATATGGGCACGATATCGTGCCACACGGCTTATTTTGCACGATATATCGTGCAGTAGGTTTATTTTAGCACGATATCGTGCCAAAATATATTTATATATATATATATATAGGGGGATTATATAAGACCCCTATTATATGAGTACATAGAACCGCATCCAAGCCACAAATCTACTAATTTTGATGGTTGAGATTAAACCTGATTAATATTGATAAATTATGTGATAAAGTCCACATAAGAAAAGGGTTGTTGGCTAAATTTAGTAAATCCCATTAAAATAGGATGAGTTACCATCAAATTTGCAATCACATTCCACCGAATCTGTTATTATAAAATCGTCCCAGCCATAATCATCTTCTCCACCGAGTCCGAAATGAAAATCTTCTCCCACAAAGACACAAAGTCGACATTTTGAGAGTTCAAAAACAAAAAAAATAGATGACACCTATGAAGAATGTTTCAACACTAATGAACAACAATGTAACCAAATTTCTCACCTTTCGATTGTTTATATTGTCTATTTTTTCTTGAATCCAATTAAAATTTGATTCGCATTTTTCTAAAGCAATCATTCTATTTATCATTTCATTTTTTTGTATGTTTGAGAAAGTTGCTTATGCGTGTCTATAATCTTGCTTATTTGTGTCAATGAATATGCTTATAATTATGAACATACTTGCGAATCCGGGAAAAATTCAATTCTTCATCCCCTTTTTTTGTGTGTTTACCCATAAAGTTGTTTATGCGTGTTCGTAATATTGCTTATTTGTACCAAATAATATGCTTATATTTATGAACATACTTGCGAATCCAGGAAAAATTCAATTCTTCATCCCCATTTTTTTGGTATGTTTACCTAGAAAGTTGCTTATGCGTGTCTATAATCTTGTTTATTTGTGCCAAAGAATATGCTTATAATTATGAACATACTTGCGAATCCAAAAAAAATTCAATTCTGCATCCCCTTTTTGTATGTTTATCCAGAAAGTTGCTTATTCGTGTCATAATCTTGCTTGTTTGTACCTATAAATATGCTTATAAGTATGAACAAACTTGCGAATGCGAGAAAATTCAATTCTTGAAGAGCAGTCGAGTCAAGAGCCGACTTCAGAGTCAGAAAGAGAAAACAATCAAAGTCGGGCAGAAATTGAAGATGTTGTGGAAAATGTGGAGAAATATGTTCACACAATAGCGAACGTCGACAAGTAGAATTCACTCTTATTGACATTATTTTTGAAGTACATGTTTGATACTACTTATTAAAGCATCGATCATCGCTTATTTATGCATATTTTATCGCTTAATATTTATGTTTTTTTCAAATTTTGTAATTATTTGTTTGGTACAATCCAAAAAATTGTTCCTAACAAATGAAAAAAAAAGGCATGTGCTCGATAAAAAATATTGTGACTATTGCTTTTTTTTTTAAAATCATTTATTCACATATTACAAATTGCATATGATTTCTTATTGTAATGCTTTTTAATACTTTGTACTTTGCTTATTTGTTACCGTTGTAATACTTTTCGACCAAAAAAATGAACATAATCGATATTGCTAATAATATAATTTGCCATGAAGATAATTGCTTACAAGTCAATTGACTTCTTCTTACAGAGCATTTGAATCTTGCTTACAAAACATTTGAATCTTTGCTAAAAGTATAAGATACTTGAAAAGATAAAATGTTTGCAAGGCAATTGACTTTTTGCTTACAATAAAGTTGAATTTCGCTTATAGACGAGTTGAATTTTGCTTACATAAGCAACTGATTTATGCTTTACATAAATATAACAACCATGAACTAACATAACGACAATGATCAAAAAACATTCAACATCAACTACAGGTACGTCAAAAACCAACTAAATTTAAAGTGGCTATAAAACACTCCAAAGTAATCAACACTTTGATCAAAAGACGAAGCAACAAACGTTTGAATGATCCTATTTCATTTTGGCAAACTCCTTCGCCCATCCCAAGACCGCCTCCCTCTCGCTCATTCATTGCATCCAAACATATTGCATGTGTATACTTTCTACGCATTATCAATAGTTGCGCCTCGTCATTTTTTTTGAACTGTTGTTCCAGTTTTTGTCCCTTGCTACCATCTACCACTTTTTCCCCTTATCTTTCCCCACCTTTTTTCTTACTCGCCTATGCACGATCATCAATAGTTGTCGCCTTCCTCTTCTTGCTCTCTTTAGCCATTTCCAATGTAAACACAAATAAAAAAAAAGTGGACACTAGTCATTTAACTGAAGCATTTATTGACAGACAACATTTATAAAGCATAACAAAAAAATATAAGTATATTATATTAAATGCGTAAGCATGATATATAATATGAATAAGCGTAATTGTCAACACCAATAAGCAGTAGAAAACATCAAACAGGCAAAACCCCCAGACCTAGAAAAAAAAAGTGGCAAATACTAATTACCTCATGTATGAAAGCATTATATAAAACATGCATAAGCAAAATATACAACATAAATAAGGAAAATTAATGAAAGAACAATATGCATTTTAAACTTTCATTAGAGCAATCTCCCAGGACTTCGTTTTTTCAAATAATAAAGACAGGTAAGAAACAAAAAACACAGCCCTAATCAAGTATTTTGCATATACTTGAACATATATAAGCATAATACAAACTATAGATAAACAATGTTTTTGCCTCATTAAAGGAAATCACCCAATACTTGTAAAAAAACAAATGTGAGCATAATTATTGACAATAATAAATAATTTTTGCCTCAATAAAACAATCTCCCAATACTTCGATAAAGTGGGAAATACTAATTGCCACCTCCCCTTTGACAGGATAACTTGAAACATATGTAAGCATATTACATAAAAATCATAAACATATTTATCAACAACAATATGCAATTTTAAAACATATCCATCAATGACAATGTCCTACATAAAAAATGCAATAAAAAAATGAACAAAAAAAGAGAAAAACAAATTGCCATGCCTACAAAAAGGGTGAATGCACAGTTGAAAATTTGCTACCGCTCGAATAGTACTCGTGGTTCCGATTGCGGCGTCGAAAAACCCATGAGGGCGAATGCGGGGGTATTTCATAGATTTAGGGATTTCTTTAGCAAATTTGGGTTTTTTCGGGCCACTTCTTTTGAGAAAATTTCAAGATGCCCCGAGTGATGTAGATGTAGATGGTTCAACTTCTACTTGATTTTTGACCGATTGATGAGATTGAGTTTTGATTTTTGAACGAAAGTTTTTACGGCAATTTGTGGTTTTTCACTTTCTTTGGTATTTCTCACGGTAAGGGATGAACAAGGACTTCTCATGGTAGGGATGAGTTTGGAGACAGGTTTGCGGGGAGAAGAACCCTTGAAGAATGAAAATGGAGATGTGTTTTCTCACGGTAGGGATTATTTAGGAGACGGTTGGCGAGAGAGAGATCCGGTGTTTGGGGAGAAGAACTCTTCGACTCTTCGTTTACCAAAGTTGGAGAAGATATGCAAGATTGGGATAAAACACGTTGCTTAAAACCGTTCCTAAATTATAGCCCACTCCCAAAAATAACTTTCCCCAAAATCGATTTTAATTAAAATTACCAAAACAACCCTTTTTTGTTAAGTTATATATTAAAAAAGGTAAAATTTGATTAATTTCAACCGTTTAAAAATTAAATCAAAGTCTCGATTTGGTCTCGTGTACTCACCTAAGATATGTGGACTCACCGATCCAAATCATATATATATATGAATTATTTCACGATTCTCCTATTTAGTATAAACACGACACCTATATTCTAAGTGACTCTTCTACAAGGGAATGCTCTTCTACAACGCCACGTTTTTACACCGATGTGGCCTTCTACATAAATAGGTTTTTGTCTTTTTTGTTCCTTGATTTATCGGTTTTTAGTCTATATTTCACATTCCGATTTTTTATTTTTTTATTCGTTTGATTTTTTTCCTGAGATATTATGATGACAATGTTTTTGTTGGAGTAGGGTTATCTCAAATTTAGATAAAGATGAGTTATTTAGGCCACGATTGGATGTCAATGAGAATCCATTTTTCGTTCCTAGAGAATTCTTTTTGACCAAACATGCGATTGTTTATGAAAATTTTCTTTAAAATATACTATTCTCTCACTTTCACTTTTTCTCATTTTTTCTCTTATCAATCACATCTACACATTTTTTCACAAAAACTAATCATTATTACACATTCTCCCACAAATTTCACTATTCACCTACCCACACATTTCTAACTACCAATCACATTCAATCATTATTGTACTTTTTTAAATCAAATCAACTATCGTCATTACCTTTTCATTTCACGTCCAATCACTCTCTCAAAATTCAACTTTTTTTTCCAAAATTTTTTCACTACTACTCTCTAGCAAAATGAAAATTTTCAAAATGAAAATATATCCAATCGCGCCTTAGAAATTGGAAAATGGAAGGGCTTAATTATTTTGGGCTAAGAAATAAAAAAGAGTTTTCGGTGGAATAATAATTGCTTTTCTTTGTATAACAAAATGAGCAAGACATTTGTATTTATACTAAGATTAGATTTATTTGATCTAATGACTATTGTTTAATCTAATGGCTATTGTCATCCAATAGAATTTTCTTCTAAAATACATTCTACAAGCTTTTTTAAACGCTTTTTTAAACTAATATATTTATATATATGAATTTTCAAAGATTTTTCTTTTCTATAAGAACTACATCATATTGTCCCTTCTAAAGGGTCAAGAAGTGTTATTGGTTCGGCCGATGTACACGCTTCTTCATAGTTAAATAGGTTTGTTTTTCCTTTTATAATTTCGATTTTGAATATAATTTTATGATTTATGGGAATTGATGAGTAATATACTGATTTTTGATTTTCTATTATTTTTTTCCAAATTTTTAGGTTCTTTTTTGTAGGTACTATTTTGACATGGTGGGAAAGAAACCATTTTAATCTTTTTAGTATTTTGGTTGGAGATGGAATATTTAGAAATTGGGAAATGGAATATGGATTATTTTATTTATAGGAAGAGGATGTTATTTAGGCTAAAAAACAAATAGAGCTTTTGGTGGAACAATAATTATTTCTATTGATTCTTCTCAAATTTAGCTTGTTAAAAAATGAGCATGACATCCATATTTATACTAAAGCTATACTAAGATCAAGTTCCTAATTAATGGCTAGGATTTAATTGATCTAATGGCTATTATTCAACCACTAGAATTATCTTTTAAAATATTAGTTATTTAGAAGTTTCTACAATCTTTCTTCAACTAATATCTAAGATTTTTATTTTAGACATTTCTAGAAAAAAAAAAATTATAACATGAGTCATTTGGGCTTGGACTCTTATTTTACCATTTGACTCAAAAATATATTTTCAAGCCCAATATTATTTGGATTCAAATCAAGTTTAATTCCAATAATTTTGTATTACTATTTTAATATAAGCGTGACACTTGACTATTGGTAAACAGACTATCGACAAATGTAGTATCTGTGCAAGTAAAACAATTTAAATGGAAAAATTAGATTTACACAACGTTTTCTTTGTCAAAGTGCTTGCTTTGCCCATGACTGCTTGATGCTCTTTTATCATCGCCTGTATTGTTTTGGGCTTAAGCACCCATCAATCTTGGTCAAGATGTAAAACTTCTGCTACACTAGATAATGAAATTTTGAGCATCGAAAATGCTGAAATTTAATCTGCTACACTAGTATTTACTCGCACGCCACTCTATCGTCAAGTGGTTGCGACATTAGAGCTAGATTAAATTCTAGTCACTTATACTTGCTTATGAGTTCGTCTACATCACTTATAAGGAAGTGTTTGCAAACTCTAAAAAAAAAATGATAGGTTTTTCACGTAGAAACTGAGTATCACTTAATTATGGACCAATTAAGAAAATAGAAAAGCAAAGAGACGATGTGATATAATTATGTTCACAGCAAAAAGGAATGGAGAGAGTGTTTTAGAGAAGAATAAACAGCCCGCCAACCCGCGTTAGAAGGATGTATTGAGTCCCAGAAAAATGAGTGATTTGGATTTTCACACACTTCATATTTCTTATTTCCATTTTTGTCAACCAATCCACAGTCTTCACCCTTCAAACCAACGCAGCATGGTCTTAATTTATTGGATAAATTTCCTACAATGAAAAAGAAAAAAAAAA
The DNA here is from genome assembly GCA_016081115.2 of Rehmannia glutinosa. Lineage (NCBI taxonomy): Eukaryota > Viridiplantae > Streptophyta > Magnoliopsida > Lamiales > Orobanchaceae > Rehmannia > Rehmannia glutinosa. Next base: position 32,002,435 of record CM071929.1, on the reverse strand, counting down.
GAAATTAAATTAGGATGTCAAAAATATTTTCGTGGAATTTTGTTGTATCTAATACATTAAGAGCATATTATAAGAACAATAAGATAAGGGATAATTACAAAAACTACCTCATTAGGATTCATACCTAATAATTTATGAAAACACCACAAGATTAACTATTTAACAAGAATGTCAAGTGACTACGTCAAATATGTTTTCCACGGTTTTAATAATGACAAGGAAAAAAAAGAAAACACCCATCAATAATTCAGCAAACATTAGCATTATGCATACACTGTCGATGACGACATGTTACCACAACCAATGGTAATAAACTTTATAACTGTATGTGTGTCTGGCCTCAACTATATGTTACAACTTACAACAACTGTGTCGCCAATTATCATCCGTGATAATTTAACAGCAATCTCGTCACAATCAAATTTTGTAGAAATTGTTATTTTTCTTATTATCATTTAAACACATATATATAAAAATAATTTAATAATTATATATACCTATATATATATACATATAAAAGTTTATGTAAGATTGGAGCCCCTAAAAATCGAGGGTCCTAGATTGTCGCTTCAAATGACTACCCCCAAGGCCGACCAGTATTGGGACTAGGTTGTGCACGAGACTTGAGATTACAAATCGAACCGATATCCGGACCGAAAGATCTCCGAACCGAAAATATCCGTTGACTTTTTGACTTTCCCGAACCGCACGTGCATCGAAAATATTTATGGTACGGTTCGAGATTTTTCAAATACCCGTCGAGAACCGCATCAACCGCATGCCCGAACCACTCCGAACCGAGGACCCGAAGCTAGAATCGATTTTAAATTTTATATAAATACATATACATTATTTCTATGTTGTTTATATTTTGATATTGAATTAACTACAAACTATTTGAAATTAAATTGAGAAAAAACCATAATCTTTCGCAACTATTATGAATTTTAAAAAACTTTGATATTAATAATAGAGTGAATCATTTGAAATTGAAATTAGTTAAATGATTAGTAAATTGCACTTAAAGGAGAAACAAGTAATAGTACCATATTATAACAATATAAAAAAGATCATATTTTAATTTTTTTACCATATCACATAAATTATAAATATAATATTGATTATGTTAAGTTGTTAAGTATGAGACATTGAGATTATAAATTTATACAAGTTTTTTTTTCATGTTAATTTATAAAAAATATTAGTTAATTATATATGTTCTATGTCACTAGACAATAGAAGGACAATTGCCCAAATAATAGACTATTGTTGTATTATAAATGTTATTAAGTTTAGAATTTTGGATTGTGTTACCTATTATAGTTTTAGTTTTTATTTGAGACTACGCTAAAAAGAGACTAAAACTCTAGAATTATATTCGTTTGGTGATTTTTATATTGATTTTCTTTTTTTTTTTTTTCCAAATTTGTATGTTTTATTTATGGCTAATCTCCGTCCCGAACCGAACCGTCTGTCCCATCACATTAGAACGAATCTCCGTCCCGAACCGTATCGAACTTTCGGCACGGTTCGGATCGAGATTTTTTTCTATGGTTCGGATTCTGGAGATTTATTTTCGAATCTCGAACTTGATGCGGTTTCGAGATTTCCAAATCTCCGAACCGCCCCGCAATGCACACCCCTAATTGGGACACATATCAATTGAATAGAAAGCCTCTTCCCCAACACCGAGAAGCACCTTTTTCAAATAAAATTAACTACTCAGATAAGTCAAAATGGACAATATGATATCATTGGGCAAAAATATAGCCATCTCCCACTAGACCACTTTCTTCTTTTTTTTTTTTTTTTTTTTTTTTTGATCGGTACCACTTTCTTCTTTTAGTTGGCTTAAATAGCAATTTAGCCTTTTACGTTTCTAGAATTGTTGAATGGCAAACCAAATGATGTGGATAATAAAATTTGGTGATATGGTGCTTACTTGACAACAAATTGAATGACAAGAGGAAAGCTGACAGTCATGTGTAGGTGTATTGTGACTTATTAGTAAGGGCCAAATCACTTCTCCGAAAATGCGCTTTTTCGGGATAAAATACGAGAACACTCAAAGGACCGAGGACACTCAAAGGTAGATCTAGCAAAATTGGCCTGACTCCGACCATTCCGCATATAAAATTGGATTGAGCTTCATTTTTAGAGGCACGTAAAAAGACCAATACTACTTTGGCCCGACCCAAACGAGGCCCAACAGCCCAAACGACCCAACCAAAAATACACGTGTCGGCTAGGTAGGACCACAAGAAATGTGGAGTGATGAAATTTCGGTCCGACCCTGCCCGACCCAACTCATTGCTAGCTCTAGCTAAAGTGGACAATGCCTATTGGGTGGGCGCTAACAATAGTACCTATTGGGCGAATCAAGCCATCCCTTGTCAGTTGTCACATCACATGATATATGTAAAAATAAATTTTATTTTCTTGCTTCATACCTGGAGGGTTTTGCTTTGTTTTCAGGGCTGAGAGAAAAGCAGTATAGAGGTCAAGATATATGAAGACTGGAGCAGCAGATTCATTGTTTAATGCCCCAATACTCTGCTTGAGCAGTTGGTTATGGAACTGTGAAAAATTATTTTGTGCTGCATTGCAATTTGCATATGAAGATGAGACAGTATTTACAGGCAAGCAGCCCAGTGGTTCAATCCCTGTGATGCCTATTTTCTTGATTCCAAATCCTTTTATCCTCTTAAGATTCAACATTAGCTGATTAATCACAGATCTTGTGAATCCTGGCAGATCCTGTTTCAGGAAATTAGATGGTAAAAATTAGTTGTGTTGATTTTGAGATTTAATTTACAAAGAATTATCAAACATATATAATATATGATGAAAATGCTTTACTTGTGTAACTATGTATATTGTAATTTATATTTATTTGTAGATTCTTTTAGCACAATGATATATTTTCTGCATCCCGAAATAGTTGGCCGATAAATGTTATTGATTAGTTATTTAGCTGAAACTCAATAATAAATAATTTAGCTAATTGTTTTCATTGAAGAATTTAGGGGACTACTAAATATTTTCAGAAGACTACTAATATTTTTAGGATAAAAGAATTAATATTTGTATGGGGAATTACTAATACTTTTACGAGAAAAACTAATATTTTTCAGGAAGTATTACTATAATACTTTTAATTGGAAAATATAATTTTTTCAAGATGACTACTAATACGTTTTAGGGGATTACTTATAATTTTGAGGGAAAAAATTAATATTTTTCATGAGGACTACTAAAAGTATTGTTCAAAGGGGTTACTAATACTTTTCGAGAGATACTAGTAATATTTTTCGGGGAAACCTAATATTTTTAATGACAAGTGATACTATATCACCGCCTAATACTTCTCAAGGGAACAATTGATATATTTTAGGTGGATTACTAATATTTTTGAGGGAAAAATCAATACTTATCATTAGGACTACTAAAAATATTGTTCAATGGGATTATTAATATTTTCGGAGGCACTACTAATACTTTTTAGGAAAAGCTAATACTTTTAACGGCACTAATGATACTACGTCACTACCTAAAATTACAAAAATATCATGGTTCGAGAGATCTCATAGCATCATACGAGAATATTAAAAAAATGTCACCGCGTTCAAAATCACAAAAATGCCACCACATTTTCATAAATACAAAAATGCAATGTGACCTTTTTGTAATCGGGTCATATTAGGATCCGTTTAACGAATTTGAACCCGTTTAACTATTTGTGAAGTTTTTGTCAAAAAATTAAAGTTATTAATTTGACTTCTTAATTTAAATAAAGGGAAGCAATAATTTTGGAATACAGGCCTAGTATGTCTCAAAGTATCTAGGAATAATTACAAAAATTACCCCAAAAATTTGAGCTAATAACAACAAAAACTCAAGAGGTTTTTGAGAATTACAAAGCTTCTTTAAAGTTTGATTTTGTATTACAAAGACTTGGCCCTTTATGAACAAAATATTTCAAACAACCCCTCATATATGTAAAAATATTACGCTTATCTATTTATATTTAAGATAGAATCAAACCTTAATGGGCTTTTTGTAATTTTGAAATTTCTGCGTTTTTTTTTTTTTTTTTTTTGTAATTGCCCCAAACATTAGGCTGGTTTTTGCAAGTCTCCTAGTATATATTACTTAGAGTATTCAAGCTCTGAAAAGAATTTCGGTGTTAATTAGTAGTTAATACAAGCTTAATTTCCTAATAATTACATAAATGACCTATAGATGAACAATAAGAATGAAAATCGATAAACAAATTGATTGAGTTCAAGAAGCATTAGCAAAAAAAAATCAAATTATTTTGGTCAAAATCCCCACCCACCCCACCCCATACCCAATAATTGAAAAAAAAAAAAAAGAATCTAAAAACAATTTTGCCCTTAGTTAGTTTCAACATATATAACCTAATTTGCCCTTTCTTGTTTAGGGTATGTACCTCAAAATATAGTTAGCCATCCAACAAATACAATTATGATTAGTTCAACAACTTTACCTCAAATCTGCCATTGTTGGCTAGATAAGCAGAATAGTCATTGCCTGCCCAAACACAAGGGCAATCGATTTAACTAAGATTTTGAATCGTGTACACGTTGTTATTGATAAGTTGTTGGAAGAAATCGATCTGTGTAGTCATGTTTGGTTGATCAACCAAAGTTTTGAACACTCCTGTTCCTCCATGAGCAAAGTTGATCCCGTGATCGTGTCGTGTTCGTGTTGAAATTCTTGAGCTGGTATGGCCATGGGGATCTTATACCAAGAAATGAAGCTGCAAATTAAATGTGTGTAGGTTAATTAGGGAATAAGATCTCCTATTCCGTTTTTCCCTGTTCGATTCCATTATTTTATATATTGGATGAATGACACATGTACAATTGTGACACGTGTCATTCATTGGAATAGGGAGTGGAACATGAAATCTCACTCTGTTAATGAGGCCTGAAGCTCAATAATTTTGTTAAACTTCAAGTAAGAAAACAGAATTTGAGGGAAACATTGAAAAGTGTTGTATGCTAGCTAGGGAGTATTTTTATTTATTACCAAATTGATTTATGATATATACGCACCTTTTACACACACATAGAGAGAGAAAGAGATGTATATTCAATTGTGTAGGTGTACATGTTCTAAAACTTTTGCCTCTTGCATATCATGATCTAATATAATTTTCTTAAAAAAAAAAATAAATGGATTGCATACAAAAGTACATCATAATTAATATAAGTTATCAACAGTAGTAATTAATATATGTGCATTTAATGGCCACAAACAAATACATGATTTTAGTAATATGGTACCTTAATTCAAAGTACGTAATTACAAAATCGATCCAATTAAGAATGCATCAAAAAGAAAATAAGTGTGTGTAATTATGGTATTCGCAACAGAAAAAAAAATCACAAGTTTTTGGAGATAATTAAAAAAAATGCATACCTATATAATCTGTAAGAACACGACCATCAGAAAATCTTCCAGAAGATTTTCCAGGGAAAGCGATCCCATATGGCTGTTTCCATGATTTTGAAACAGAACTGGGCAGGTTGCCTGTGTCAGCGCATTTGAGTCCCCCGAACACGAACAACTTCATTACTACTGCTTTATTCTTCTCATTATCCCTTTCTTCAACAAATCCATTTCCAGGAATATTACTTGCTTCTGCATAATTATGTATAAATCAATTTAAAGTTTTTAATTTGGTTGAAGAAAAGTGTGAAGTAGGTTAGGTACCTGTTGAAAGAAAAGGTAAAGACAGGAGGAGGCAGATGATGATGGACAAGAATCTCCAATGCTCCATTTTAACTGCTCAAAAGACATGAGCAAAAACCTTCAATATATATAGAGAAACAAAGAGGGGGACTGGATTGGATATGCTCTTATTTTTGAATTTTTTTCATTTTACTAGAGAAAAGTAGTAAAAGAAAAAAAGTAAATGAAATTTGATAGTATGATTGGATATGAAATGCAAAAGTAATGAAAACATTGAGTATCAATTCTATTTTTTTTTTTTTTTTTGGAATGATTGATGCCAAAAGCAAAAACGTAAAAATAATTTGGATACCAATACCTAAATTATCTCATATAATAAATTATATATCTTAGTTTGAGGGAGAAAAGTGTATATATTTATAGTTTCGATATCACAAAATGTGTCATTCATTTAGTTTGAGGGAGGAAAGTGAAGTTTTCCATATAATGAAAATGATATATTTCACTATCTTTGTTATTGTCTTTTTGAGTTACCACTTACCATACCGCTTGACCAATCTCAGACTTGAACCAAGGACCACAAGGGCTCATTCGGGGTGGAGCCAAGACTTGTTGTAAAGCCAATAGTGAAAAAACGAAAGATCACATGTATATATATATATATAAGATAACAAAGTTTAAATACATCTTTGATGGATATATATATATATATATATATAGGATATGAATCAAATAGGTCCTCCTTGGGGTGAGTCGTACACATCCTAACCATAGATCAATAATTTTGGGTGGTCCAGGATTTTTAGGGCATTTTTATGTTTATTTTTTTGTTTCAAAGAATTAAAAAGGGTAGGGTGGTAATTTGGCACTTTAGAATCAATTACTAAGATTTCATTCCCTCTTTCACGTGATTTCACCCACTTTTCACGCATACTCTCTCCGGTGTTTCGAGTTTCAAAAAAAAAATCTCTGTTGCTTATGTAGTATAGGGTTGTTGCTTATGACTTGCTTATGTAGTTAATGTATCGTGATGCATGTGTAGTATATATTCGTTGCTTATATAGTATATGCTTATCGCTTATGTAGTATGGTTTTGTTGCTTATGACTTGCTTATGTAGTTAATGTATTCGTGGTGCATACATAGTGTATATTTGTTGCTTATCTAATATAGACTTGTTGCTTATGTAATATGAGTTTGTTGCTTATGACTTGTTTATGTAGTTAATGTATCCGTGGTGCATACGAGCGTAGTGTATATTCGTTGCTTATGTAGTATAGGCTTGTTGCTTATGTAGTATGTGTTTGTTGCTATGACTTGCTTATGTAGCTAATATATTAAGTGGTGCATACATAGTGTATATTTGTTGCTTATGTAGTATATGATTGTTGCTTATGTAGTATGGATTTGTTGCTTATGACTTGCTTATGTAGTTAATGGTATATAAAAATTAAAAACACAATGACACATCTACACAAGCAACAAATTACATCTTCATAAGCAAACTTTGAACTGAAATCAAGCTTTAGCAACTATGACAAATTGTCTGCAACTTTTTTCACACAATAGTGCGTTGAAGAAGAATGATGAATGATTTCTCACAGTAGTTAGTTGAAGAAGAAGGAGGATGATTAAGGAAGATGAGATTTGTTCACGTTGAATTTGATGTGAGATTTGGATAGATTGTGTGATCATAATGTGAACAGAATCCCATGAATATTGGGTAATTTTGTAGGATGACTAATTTACCCTTTTCTCTAATTACCAACATTTAATCAATTTTTAGCTCTAAAATCACAACCATTGAAAAATCTAGATATGTGGCTAGGATTGGTCCCTATGGACTTACCCTATGAGGTGGTCTCATATAACCCTCTCCCTATATATATATATATATATATATATATATATATATATGATATTGTGTTTTGTTATCTTCTAGGGTTTTAGGGTTTTAAAGTATATGTTATATTTTTAGAATTGATTTGTGTGTTTAGAAGTCTTTTTATTTTATCTTCTATGTGTCCAAGTTAAGTTAAAAGTTTATTAAGGTAGAAATTTGATATTAAAAATTGTTCCTTTGTTATTATTTTTAAATAGTCGAATATTAATAAAGATTTAAGATTTCACTATTGTTCCAAGCACACAACGTTCATTTTTATTGCTTGATGTGTTGCTCTTCAATTCGTTAAGCTTATTCCCGCATCAAATAGTATTCATCATATACCAGTTTAAGCTCCATAAATCATGTTGCCCAAACAGATCCACATTGCATAAACGATATCACACGATTCGTCAAAAGATCGAATTGTTGACACAATGAGATAATAATCACGTTCCACGCCCAAAGAAACATGTCTTGATTAATTAAGTACAACATAACTTATAAAATAGAACATTAATAATTTATAAATACACTAATTATTAATTATTAAATAATTATTTTTTAATTAATGCCATAGTTGTTAATTAATTAAATAGTATAAATTTATATAGTCTAATCATTAGTATATATATGGTTTCTATAAAAAAATAATATCAAATAAGACGTATTTTCACTTCTCGAATATTTCATTTACGTTCAGTATTATATTTAACTTATCCGTATGTTAACAAATCAATGTATTTATCATTTTCGTATTTTTTGATTTGTTAACTATAATTTTTCACAAATATTAATAATATATATACTGCACGTACCAATCGATGATTTATTTTTGTCTTGTGTTTAACTAACTAAGTATCATTCCAAAGTCTTCACAAAGTTTATTAAACATTATTTGCACAATATATTAATAACTAAATAATTATTCATGGAAATTTCACTTGTCATCATCTCTTTTTATGGAAATTTGTCAGGCTTTTGAAGTATATTATCATGAAATTAAATGGCAATTGTATATAAATTGACAACATCGCACAAGATAACCACAAAATAATATAATATCACAAACTCAAAAAGAAAAATATTACAAAATCAACCAACCTCAGAGCAATACAAATACATTCACCACAACTTGTCATGATAACATAAACTCCTCGTCAAACCACAACAACCACTCTTTAACTACTAGTACTGAATTCAAATCACACAGCCTCTCATAGTGAAATATATACACAACTGAAACTTTATCAACATTTATTCAAATTATTTGAAAGGTTGGGAGATAAAATGTGAATGAGAGAAAGGAGTTTTTCATTGGAACATATGCCGGAGGATATTTCCAGCATGCCCTATACTGTTATTCAGAGTCCCCTCCATCCTTCGGACAGTGGCCACCACCGTCCCAATTAACGGATCATAGATCGCCGCCTCATCATTTTGCAGCAGGCGGCGCGTTGCTTCACATTTTTTGCTGCTTGCGATGATGGCTATCACAACAAAAATCAAAATGTATGTGTAATACTTAATGCCTCTAGTGGCCATGATTTCTTCTCACAAATTATTTGATGAATACTAAAAAAAGAAAAACAAAAATATAATGGAAGTTGCTTTCCTTTTCTATTTGAGAGAAAATAAGACTTATTCTAGTTTGGTGATGGAGAAATATTGGTGCATTTTCTGTGGTATTTATAGTCACGATAGCAGTTCAATTTTTCTTTAATTTTTGACTACATATATGTTAGTTAGCAAATTCTGATATTGCAGCTGTTTTTTGAAACAATTTTCTAAATTCAAATAATGATGACTGAACGTCAATGAATTAGACTCTTAATTAATTATATATATACATAATATATATATATATATATATATATATATAGGGGGGAGGATCAAGTGAGACCATGTCTCTAGGTGAGACACAATGGACTAATCTCAACCATCCTCACTATTAATCAATGGGTATGATTTAATGGATAAAAATATATACAATATTAATTTAATCAATATAAGGATAGTAGGGTAAAATAACATAACAAGTTAGTTACAAAAATGGAATCAAATCTTTTTCTCTCTCATACATCTCCAATTTCTCAAATCTCACGTCTCTCTCTCTCTCTCATTCCTCCATTAACGCAAATAAAGAAAGCGTGAAGAACTCGAAAATTACGAGAAAAAAAAAAAAAAAAAAGAAAAATCGGTGTAATATTACAGAGAAATAACGAACAAAGTGAGTTCGAAAAACTAAATATGCAACAAAACTCAACTAAATATGCATTATCGGAAAACTATCTATGCAACGTAAAAAAACTAATATGTAGTACAAGATATCCAATTATGCAAGACGTCATAAACTATGCAACAAAATCAACTAATTATGTATTATCTAGAAATTATCTATGCATTGTGGAATAACTAAATATGCAAAGACATTATGTAACATCTCATTTTTATAATTTCCAAAAGCAACATCCCATTTTTATAACTAAATGTACATTATATTGAACTTATTTATGCGGTGTAGTATAACTACATATGCAAAGTATGTTATATTCAATTATGTCTTGTTTTTTAAAAAAGTGCCAACAAAATAACTAAATATGCATTATTTGATGTCTAATTATGCAAAAAGTTAACTCTAACTAACTTTGTAAAATAAAAATATTTGGAAAGAAAACAGTTCCTTAAAATCCGCCACAAAATCCGGTAGTGTCTATTTTCCCATAAAATCATTGGGACCACTAATTTGAATTACAAAATTACAATCTTACCCTTAAAATCAGTGAAAAATAGAAAATAATTAAAAAACTGAATTAATCACATCCCTTTATTTTTTAAGATCAATGGGTAAGATGAGTCCACACTGTCTCACCTATGGAGGGTGGTCTCATTTGAACCAAATCCTATATATATATATGGTAACAAACTAGCACGTTCGATATGATGATGAGTGGTCCATTAATAAATTAAATCTCCAAAGATATGTGAATAAAGTCGATCGCACGTCACCCTACTCGACACTAGTCTTCTTCTTGCGTGTTGTTCCATCAATTTCCATTATATATGTTTAGAATAGAAGATATTGTGTGGTTTAGATTAGATATGGGACAATGTTTTAAAAATAATTATACGGGATAATTTTTAATCGGCAAAATTATTTTTTTGGTCCGTTAAGTTGGTTCGATTTCACTTTTAGTTCTTTAATTTTTATGGGTTGCGTTTGGCAAACACTAACTTTTCTAAACCTGCACAATTAGTCCGATTTCAAAATTTTGGGGATATCTTATCCCTAAAATCTGAGTTTGGCCATTTTTCCTTGAAAGGACTATTTTGCCCTTTTTTGGAAAATTAAAATTAAAGAAATAGAAAAACAAAAATAAATTAAATAAAAAATAAATAAATAAACTTAAATTAAATTAAATAAAATGGTGAAACATATATTTTTATATTTTTCAACATTAAATAAAAATAGAAAATAAAAATAATAGAATTTTTTTTTTTATTTTTCGTCTTTTTGTTTTTTTTTTTTTAATTTTTATTTATATTAGAAAATTGTAAATAGATATTAGGGGTGTGCACGGGACTTGGAGATCACCGAACCCGAACCGATATCCGAACCGAAAAATATCCAAACCGAAAATATCCGTTGACTTTTTGACTTTTCCAACCGAACCGTCCCGAAAATTTACATGGTACGGTTCGAGATTTTTCAAATATCCGTCACGAGAACCGTACCAAACCGAATATCCGAAACTAGAATCGATTTTCAAATAATTTTTATATATACATATATAATAATTTTATCTTATTTATATTTTGATATTGAGTTAACTAAACATTCCTTTGAAATTCAATACTATATAATACTAAAAATTATCAAATTAAAAATTTGACATATTTTATCAATATATCAAGTGAATAATTCAATATATATTTAATTCACTAATAGTTACGTCATATACTCATATTAGTTTATTTAAATGAACCAATAAATCAAATTATAAAACCATATTTGATTTGTAGAAAATGTATAAATTTGATGATATTTTACTTATTATATATGGATCATAACTACACTTATCCTCTAATCAAGAAAATTAATTGAGTTAAAATTAGTTAAATAATTAGTACATTGCACATAAATTATAGTAATCGGCTAACCAAGAAATTAAGAAAGTTTGAGACTATAGATTTTTGTTTCATATTAGTTTATCAAAGTTATTAGTCAATTATATTTTTCCTAAGTCAAGAGTCCATGACAATGTGCCAAGATTATAGAATATTATTGTGTAATAGAGGCTACTAAATTTGTCATTCTTTGAGATTCTACACTTTTAGTACTATTACGAATAACATAATATCTTAAACATATTATGTTAAAATCCAAAAAGAGTAATCAATACTTTTAACTATAAATTAGATAGAAACGAATTAAAAGTTAAATTGATATTAAACTAATATGTAGTATATATAGTCTATATCATGAAAGAAATATTTATAATTACAATATTAAAAACTTAGCACTTAAATATGAATTAAAGAAATTTTATATATAAGTTAAATATAAAATATCAAAAAGTTAAACTCATATAATACTAATAGTTTTAGTATGTATTTTTGAAATTGCACTAAAAAAAAAGCTTGAAAGTATAACCAATTAATGATTTTTACATTGGCTTTCTTTTCACATTTTTGTGTGTTTTATTTGTGAAATATTTGAATATCCGTTTTTCCGAATGTCCCGAACCATTCCGCACCGTCCCATTAGAATTGAATATCCGCATCGAACGGTACCAAACTTTCGGGACGGTTCGGGATGGAGGTTTTTTTTGTGGTTCGGTTCTGGAGATTTAATTTTGGGATCTCCAAACTTCGGGACGGTTCTGGATATTTCTAAATCTCCGGACCGGACCGGACCGTGCACACCCCTAATAGATATATATTTTTCAAGTTTTATTGTTTTTATTTTTTCTTTAATTTTAATTACAGTGAAAATTGTAAGTCTATATTTTTCTTTTTTTTTGTTTTCTATTTTTCTTTAATTTTAATTTACGGTTGAAAATTACTGATATATATGTTTTTCTGGTTTTCTATTTTTTATATTTTTACATATAGTTGAAAATTGTAAATACATATTTTTTCTGTTCGTTTTTCATTTTATTTTTTTTAATTTTAATTACAGTCAAAAATTATAAATATATGTTCATATTATTTTCATTAAATTAAATTAAAAAATATTCGAACATATATTTTTATATTTTTCAACATTAAATAAAAATAGAAAATAAAAATAATAGATTTTTTTTTTTCATTTTTCGTCTTTTTGTTTTTTATTTTTTAATTTTTATTTATAGTAGAAAATTGTAAATAGATATATATTTTTCTAGTTTTATTGTTTTTATTTTTTCTTTAATTTTAATTTACGGTAAAAATTGTAAGTCTATATTTTTTTGTTTTCTATTTTTCTTTAATTTTAATTTACGGTTGAAAATTACGATATATATGTTTTTCGGTTTTCTATTTTTTATATTTTTGAGTTGAAAATTGTAAATACATATTTTTTCTGTTTGTTTTTTATTTTTTTAATTTTATTTACAGTTGAAAATTATAAATATATGTTCATATTATTTTCATTAAATTAAATTAAAAAAACTCGAACATATATTTTATATTTTTCAATTTTAAATAAAAATTATGGAAAACTAGAAAAACAAAAAAGTACATTATTTTCTTTTTCTTTTGGTTTTTCTATTTCTTCTATTTCTATTTTTCTTTAATTTCAATTTACTGATTGAAAATTATAGATATATATTTTTTTGTTTCTATTTTTTAAATTTTTATATATAGTTGAAAATTGTGATACATGTTTTTCTATTTTGTTTCATTTTTTTAATTTTATTTATAATTGAAAATTATAAATATATGTTGATTATTTTATTTAAATACAATTAAAAATCAGCATATATTTTATATTTGCCAACTTTATATAAAATCATAAATATATGTTCACATTTTTTCTTTAATTAATTTGATCTTATATTTATTTTTATTATTTAATTTTATTGAGATATTACACAAGTCATGTGATATGCACATGACCAAGGTTTCCATCCAAAAAAGGGGGCAAAATAGCCATTTTATGAAAAAATGACCTAACTCAAAGCATTTTAGGAATAAGATATCCCCGAAATTTTGAAATCGGACTAAATGTGCGGGTTTAGAAAAGTTAGTGTTTGCCAAATGCAACCCATAAAAATTAAAAGACTAAAAGAGAAATCGAGCCAATTTAACGGACAAAAAAAGCAATTTTGCCTTTTAACTAGTACCCCAACTTTACCTACTTTTGACGTTACATTTTTTAATCAATGTTACTACTTAACATTAGTTGACCGTCAATGACTAACTGATTGATTTGGAATTGTAGGTTTGGAGGTGAGAAACTCTAACCAACCGGTTACAATATACATTTCAGTTCAAAAGCCAAAATGCACAAGCTTCTCCCCCAAATGGATCCCAAACCCTAATTCCTTAATTTGAAAGCCTAATTCAATCTTACCCCTAAATTGACCTAAATCTTTACTCCCAAATTGGTTCCTAAATGATTCAGAACCCCAAATTGGTTACCTAGTGAAGAGCTTAATGAAGTTTTATTGTTGAGAAGAAAAATAAGGTGTGGAGGTTTTGGGTGCTGTCTCAGTGATGAGAAATTTGTTGATGCTGCAGGTTCATTTATGCACAATGTTGTGCAGAAGGATATGGGAAGTATATATTGTTGCCCAAAGTGCAATCATTTCTACCCCAAAATGGGTGGGTGGAGGAAAGATAGGGTGCGTGCGTTGTTGACGGGGACCGTGGGTGAAGTTTGGGGTGTTGTTGACGTGGGCGTGGGTTGAACTCGTGTTGTTTGTTGCTATAAAATTTATCCTTGTAAAACATTGGTTCGAGGGTTCGACAATCGTCTCTAATACAATGACTTACTAGTGCGACTTAGAGGGTGCATGTTTGGCTAAGCTTATTTTAAACATCTTATAAGCTCCTACATCTGATAAGATGTTTTAAACACGAACAACTTCATCATCACTTTATTCTTCTCACAATCCCTCTCTTCAACAAATCCACTTAGAGGAGGCAGATGATGATGGTCAAGAATCTCCAATGCTCCAGTTTAACTACTCAAAATACCTGACCAAAAACCCTCAATATATAGAGAGAATCAGAGAGGAGACACGATTAGATATGCTCTCATTTTGAATATTTTTACATTTTACTAGAGGAAAATGGTAAAAGAAAATATTATTTTTAGATGGTCGGATTTAATAAAGATTTGAGATTTAACTATCGTTTCCGAGCACACAACCGTTCATTTTTATTGCTTGATGTGTTGTTCTTCAATTCGTTAAGCTTTCTGCCTGCATCAAATGGTCTGGTATTCATATACCAGTCTAAGCTCCCTAAACCATGTTGTCCGGACATGATCCACATTGCGTAAATATATGACACCACACGCATTCGTCAAAAGATCGAATTGTTGACACAACAGATAATCACGTTCCACACCCAAAGAACTATAATACTCTGTACTTTTGAAAAAAAAAAAAAAAAGAATCTAAAAAACAATTTTGCCCTTAGTTAGTTTCAACATATATAATCTAATTTGCCCTTTCTTGTTTAGGGTATGTACCTCAAAATATAGTTAGCCTATCCAACAAATACAATTATGATTAGTTGAACAACGTTACCTCAAATCTGCCATTGTTGGCTAGATAAGAAGAATAGTCATTGCCTGCCAGCGACACAAGGGCAATCGATTTAACTAAGATTTTGAATCGTGTACACGTTTTTATTGATAAGTTGTTGGAAGAAATCGATCTGTGTAGTCATGTTTGGTTGATCAACCAAAGTTTTGAACACTCCTGTTCCTCCATGAGCAAAGTTGATCCCGTATCGTGTCGTTTTCGTGTTGAAATTCTTGAGCTGGTATGGCCATGGGGATCTTATACCAACAAATGAAGCTGCAAATTAAATATACATGTGTGAGGTCTTCTATTCCACTTTTTATGTTCCACTTTATATTTCATATATAGGATGAATGACACGTGTACAATTTTGACATCACCTTATACACATGTCATTCATCCAATATAATAGAATAGGGAATGGAGCAGAAATCGATCTCATTCCGTTAACGAGACATGAAGGTCGATAATTTGAGAGGTATAATATATTGAACTAAGTGATGTATGCGTTGGAGTATATTTTATTTATTACCAAATTGGTTAATAATGATATATACCTATACGCACCTTTTGCGCATTACAGATATATAGATATAGATATGGATATGTGTATTCATTTATATAAGTGTGTTCTAAAACTTTTGCCTCTTGCATATCATGATTTAATATAATTTTCTTAAAAAAATAAATGGATTGCATACATTATAAGTACATCATAAATAAGTTATCAACAGTAGTAACTTGGAAAAGAATAAAATTTACAAGATTTTAGTATGGTACCTTAATTCAAAGTACGTAATTACAAAATCGATCAAATTAAGAATGCACCGAAAAGAAAATAAGTTTTTGGAGAACCTATATAATCTGTAAGAACACGACCATCAGAAAATCTTCCAGATGGTTTTCCAGGGAAAGTGATCCCATACGGCGGTTTCCATGATTTTGAAACAGAACTGGGCAGGTTCCTGTGTCAGCGTATGAGTCCCCGAACACGAACAACTTCATTACTGATTTATTCTTCTCATTATCCCTTTCTTCAACAAATCCATTTCCAGGAATATTATTTGCTTCTGCATAATTATGTATAAATCAATTTAAAGTTTAATTTGGTTGAAGAAAAGTGTGGAGTACGTACCTGTTGAAAGAAAAGGTAAAGACAAGAGGAGGCAATTGAAGAATCTCCAATGCTCCATTTTAACTGCTCAAAATACATGAGCAAAAACCTTCAATATATATAGAGAAACAAAGAGGGGGACTCGATTGGATATGCTCTCATTTTGAATTTTTTTCATTTTACTAAAGAAAAATGGTAAAAATAAATATTATTTTTAGATGGTCGGATTTAATAAAGATTTGAGATTTAACTATCGTTTCCGAGCACACAACCGTTCATTTTTATTGCTTGATGTGTTGTTCTTCAATTCGTTAAGCTTCATTTTGCATCAAAAATGGTCTGGTATTCATATACCAGTCTAAGCTTCCTAAACCATGTTATCCAAACATGATCCACATTGCGTAAATATATGACACACCACGATTCGTCAAAAGATCGAATTGTTGACACCACAAATAATCACGTTCCACACCCAAAGAACTATAATACTCTGTACTTTTGAAGTACAATGTTTAATATACGTATTATGGTTATCCATATAATACTTGTCGAATAATACTTAGTTTTACTATTTTTTTATAATATTTAAATAATCCAAAAATAATTTATAAATATTAATTAAGTACAACATAACTTATAAAAATATAACATTAATAATTTATAAATACACTAATTATTAATTAGTAAATAAATATTTTTAATTAATGTCATAATTGTTAATTAAATAGTATAAATTTACTTTAGATTATAAATTTATGTAGTGTAAACATTAGTATATATATGGTTCCTATAAAAATTATAGTGCAAATGGTACAAAATAGTCATTTCCAAATTGTAAAGATTAAAAATAGCCAACTTTTTCAAATACATATTTTTTTAACCATTTTGGGGTGTGAAAATGACATTCATACCCTTTAAGCATATTAATGGCCATATACCTCTCTTTTCACTTCCAAGTGGATTTTGTTTTAGCCTTTTTGGCAAATTGAAAATCTTTTTTAGCCATGTTTTTCAAACACATCTTTTTAGCCATTTTTTGGGTGCGAAAAAACATAAGTGCCCTTTTGTAGTTTTACTTCACATTTTCGAGTGAAACAACTCATTTCCAAACGCACAACTCGAGCGGCATAAACAAAGTAACCCCCAAATCCAATCCAAACCAAAAACTCGAGCATGACGACACCCCAAATCCAATCCAAACCAACAACCCGACGGCGACACGGACCCCCAAATCTTGAAACCCTAGACTTGAACTTGAGCAGCGTCTGGATGACGATGGCGACCGATTCGACTAGTAACCAAGTAACCTTCAACTCCACTTTTGTTTAATTTCATGTTTTTTGGTTGATTTAGTTGGTCTATAGTTGTTTTAAGTTAGGATTTGTTGTAGTTTTTGTAGAAATTGTAGGGTTTTATAGGGGATTTTGTATTTGAGGGGAGCTTTGGATGTTGTTAATGGCGGAAGTGAGAGGGGGCAAAGAAAGGCGACTTGATTCGAGTTACACATAACTCGATTCGAGTTATGCGACAGCAAGCCCGACATCGAGTATTTATGTTTTTTTTTGACAGATTTGGCAATGGAAATGGGGTTCTCGCATTGCAGGTGGAGGAAAACCTAATGTATACTCCAAGCACGACTTGATAGCCGATATCAAGAAGGAGTTGACCGAGTCGGGCAATTTAGATGACGTTAGGAATGGGACATTTGGGCGTTACGGACTTCGACTCGAACGCGTACTTGACCTCCAAGGGTATGCTTCGATTGCTCGGTAGACAGATTTTGATGGAGGATCGAGACCAGGGGACTTGTGGTTCGATTGCCTAATTATATCAACGCCGTATTTTCACTTTCGAATATTTCATTTACTTTCGAATTTAATTTATCCGTATGTTAACAAATCAATGTATTTATCATTTTCGTACTCTTTTCAGTTTGTTAACTATAATTTTTTACAAATATTAATAATATACAAATGCGTATGGATCGATGATTTATTTTTGTCTTGTGTTTAACTAACTAAGTCTCATTCAAAAGTCTTCACAAAGTTTATTAAACATTATTTGCACAATTAATATATTAGTAACTAAATAATTATTCATGGAAATTTCACTTGCCATCTCTTTTCTATGGAAATTTGTCAGTTTATATTATAATGAAATGGCAATTGTATATATATAAATTGATTAAATCTTACAATTAGATAACCACATAATAATATAATATCACAAACTGAAAAATAAAAATATTACAATTAACATCAACCAACCTCATAGCAATACAAATACATTCACCGCAACATAAACTCCTCGTCAAACCACAACCACTCTTTAACTACTAAATTCAAATCACACAGCCTCTCATATATAGTGAAATACCTAACTGGAACTTCATTATATATTCCAATGAAATAAACGTTTATTCAAATTATTTGAAAGGTTGGGAGATAAAAATATGTGAATGAGAGGAAACAATTTATCCACCGATCAGACCCCGGAGGATAGTATTTCCAAATAACCCTCCATTGTTATTGTTATCCAGATTCCTCGCCGTCCTTTGGATATTGACCACCGGCTTGTGGGCGGCCCCACTGACCGGATCGACCGTCCCAATTAACGGATCATAGATCGCCGCTGCCAGCCCCTCATCATTTTGCAGCAGGCGGCGCGTTGCTTCACATTTTTTGCTGCTTGCGATGATGGCTATCACAACAAAAATCAAAATGTATGTGTAATACTTAATGCCTCTAGTGGCCATGATTTCTTCTCACAAATTGTTTGATGAATACTAAAAAAAAAAACAAAAATATAATGGAAGTTGCTTTCCTTTTCTATTTGAGAGAAAATAAGACTTATTCTAGTTTGGTGATGGAGAAATATTGGTGCATTTTCTGTGGTATTTATAGTCACGATAGCAGTTCAATTTTTCTTTTTGACTACATATATGTTAGTTAGCAAATTCTGATATTGCAGCTGTTTTTTGAACGTCAATGAATTAGACTCTTAATTAATTATATATATACATAATAATAATATATGGTACCCGCAAGGGTAGCCAAGTTGGTGGAGTAGGTGAGCGCGAGGCGAAAGGTCACGACGTCCGCCCGGGGTTTATCCAGTATTTCGAAGAGTAAGCGGTGCGAGTTAAGTTATCAAAAAAAATTAAAATAATATATGGTAACAAACTAGCACGTTCTGATATGATGATGAGTGGTCCATTAATAAATTAAATATCCAAAGATATATTGTGAATAAAGTCGATCGCACGTCTCCTACTCAGTAGACTAGTCTTCTACCCTTTATATTAGTGTTCCTTCATCATCATTTTCCATTATTTATGTCATAAAAAATGTCCTTAATTGTTTACGTTACACCAAAAGATGTTTGATAAGCCTTATGATCAAGTAGATTAAATGCGATTAATGAAATAAATTAATTTGATTTTTATCTGATGCTATTATATAAAGTAGTGGGGATTGGGGATGATTGGAGGAAGATATCAAGCTAAATAATTAATTTAAAAGTCATTTTCCATTTTCCAACTAATGTCAGGAAAATGGCCCAACTTTAGACCAGTCTGGGCCAATTTTTTCCATTAGCTCGATGGGCTTGGCCCGACTACTTGGCCCAATATTTTGCCAATTCTAGAAAATGGTTTTTAGTCTCAGTGGAAATGAAGTCGTTTTCACTTTTTCATGGGAATAGTCTTTTGAAAAAACAACCATTCAATTTTTAATTAAATCATGCAAATCTATGTGAAAACAAATCTCAAAACTATAATTACACAAATCTATCAAACATACACTTCAAAAACTATAATCATGCATATTTTCATTTCCAAACATATACCTTAACAACAAACTAAACATATTTTCATTTTCACACGAAAATCAAAATTTTTGGAAATTCATGTCAAAACAATAGAAAGTGAAAACTGGATTTAAAAATATATCCATATAATTAAACAAAACAGATTAATTTCTGACAAACTATTGATTTTTCTTAAAAATGTAAAATATATATATAAATGACCACAATTAGTGTGACATAAATAAACCTGAAAAATGATAATAAGAGAAATCATCGAATGCTATAAGCAAATAGCTCTGATAAACAATAAAGAACCAAAATGGTGGTTTGAGTTTCACTCTATTTGTTTGCACTAATGGGATTGAAAAGCTGATTACTATAATTTTAGTTACTACCATGTCATTTTCACTATTGCATAAAACTCCAAAAGGAACAATTTTGCCTTTTATATTTTTCAGATTGTATAACCTGCAGGCCAGTATACAAGTCCAAATATAGTTACTTTGCATACTTATACAATTTATGTTAATCCCAGAAATGAGGAGAAGAAATCCCCAGGATGCTCAGAATCGATCTGAAAGATGATCTCCGAGTTTTTGATATGATCATCCATAAAATTCTGTTCTGCAAGCTGTGATGTGATGTGTACCATCTGCCCGTTTATCTATACCATCTTTAACTTCTTGAGTTCTTGACTAATTAAAGTCATCTCTATTGAACGACTAGGAAACGGGAATGAAATACCCGAGTCGAAGTTGATGATACAATCGACCATGGCAAACTATTCTTCGCAATTGCCCATATGTTGCTGCGTACATACAAATCTAATTTCTTTCAATTTCTTTCCCCTTTCATATAATTATATATATATATATATATATATATATTTCCATATTATATATTTATTAATTTTTATGATTATCTTTTCTTGTTGTATTCTAGTTTAAACATGAAACTCAGGTAGTGGAATGCCCATTTTTCAAAGGGGCGAAAAAATGTTATTGGTTGATGATTTCCTTTTCCATTTATTCTTTTTGTAGTTTGTTTTGGCCTTTTGGGTGATGAGTAGGTTTACGCTTAATTACCTGGGATAAATAGTACTACTAATACTTCACCAGAGATTTATGGGTAATATACTGATTTTCGATTTTCTATTTTTTTTTCCAATTTTTTAGGTTATTTTTGTGGGTACTATTTTGACATGGTGGGAAAGAAATCTTTTTAGTGTTTTAGTATTTTGGTTGGAGGAGGATTATCTCAAATTAAGACAAAGATGGGGTTATTTAGAAATTGGAAGATAGAATTTTAGAAATTGGAAGATGGAATATGGATTGTTTTATTTAGGCTAAGAAATAAAATAGAACTTTTTGTGGAAAAGAAATAAAATAGAGCTTTTTGTGGATTTTTCTATTGATTCTTCTCAAATTTAGCTTGTTAAAAAATGAGCAAGACATCCATATTTATACTAAGACTATACTAAGATAACTTCTAACTTATGGCTAGAATTTATTTGATATAATGGCTATTATTCAAGCACTATAATTATCTTCTAAAATATCTAGTTACCTATAAGTTTCTACAAGTTTTCTTCAACTAATATCTAAAAAAATTTCTTTTAGACATTTCTAGAAAAAAATTATGACATGGGTCATTTGGGCTTGGACTCTTATTTTACCATTTAACTCAAAAATATATTTTCAAGCCCAATATTATTTGATCCAAATCAAGTTTAATTCCAACAATTTTGTATTATCGCTTTAATATAAGATATGAGCGTGACACTTGACTATTGGTAAACAAACTATTGACAAATGTAGTATCTGTGTGTGTTGTATTGATTGGCCCATTTTGTATGATCCATTTATTGACAATCCATGGCCCAAGTCGGTGACCCGTTATGCAACTTGACCCATTGGGTTTAACCCATTTGTGAACCCGGTCGCGGTTTCTTTGCGGGATCCGGAAGCTTGGTCCGCGGATCCTTTGCTTCTCATTTTGTCCGTCCATTCCGCGTGTGATCCGGTTCGTTCATTTACCCCACTTAAATTCCCCAACCCCGAACCCTAATTCACTATTCTCTCGAGATTTTCTCTCTCTTCTCTCTCGATTCTTCTCTCGAGTTTTCTCCGAGCTCTCTCTCTCTAGAAATCTCACCACCTTGTTGGATTTCGTGTGATTTTGAGGTGATAGTGTTAGATCCGAGTGTTATCTAACTTGTTCACTTCCTCTGTGGAATTTCCGAGTGATATTAGGGTTTGGGTGGTTCGAGGGGTTTTCTAGGGTTTCTTAGGTTTCGAGGTTCAAACACTTTGGGTTCTTGAGGGCTTTTGTTGGCTTGGCGCTTGGGTTCCATTTCTTGGTTCTCTGGTTGAATCTCGGTGATGACTTTGTGGTTTGGGAAAATCGGTCACGAGCCGAATAATTTTCAATATTCGGATCTTGGGGTTTTATCCGTTATATTTTGTGTTATACTGTTTGTTTATTTTCAGTTTTTTTTTACTTTACTTTCTCGCAAAAGAGTCTAGAGTATTACTTGTATTAATAGGTTTTTATTGAGTCTCAGTAACATTTGTTATTCGATTAGACTCCGTGTATCGATCTATTTAGAGGAGATAGATACCCAACATTGTGCAAGTAAAATAATTTATATGGAAAAAAAGATTTACACCATGTTTTCTTTGTCAAAGTGCTTGCTCTGCCCATGATTGCTTGATGTTCTTTCATCATCGCCTTTATTGTTTTCAGCTGCAGCTCAAGATTGTTGAACATTTGTAAATTCTATATTGTTGACACTTTTGATTGTTGAACAGTGTTTGACATCAAGGTGAAGCCTTAGAATTGGAACTAAAGAATACTTCCTTACAAGTTTGCACAGATTATTGATCAAATTCCATTTGTTGAGCTCAATTATTTGAATCCGCCAAGCGATTATGAATTTGCTCTTACGAGCATGATTTTAGACTCGGACTTAGTTTTTGAGCAAATTTATTGTTTGTGTCCTGGGTCGTAAAGTCGCAACCCAAGGAGAATACTTTTATTTTGGAGTGATTGCGATTTTAGAGTTGGACTTAGGTTCTCTAGTCACTTATACTCGCACGTCACTCTATCGTGAAGTGGTTGCAATACTAGAGCTAGTTAAATTCTAGTCACTTACACTTGCTTATGAGTTCGGATACATCACATGTCTATGTGTTTGCAAATTCTAAAAAAAAAAAAAAAAAAAAGTAATAATTTTTTTCACGTAGGAGCTAGTATCACTTAATTATGGACCAATTAAGAAAATGGAAAAGCAAAGAGACGATGATATAATTATGTTCACAGGAAAAAGGGATGGAGAGAATGTTTTAGAGAAGAATAAACAGCCCGCCAACCCGCGTTAGAAGGATGTATTGAGTCCCAGAAAAATGAGTGCTTTGGGTTTTCACACACTTCATATTTTTATTTCCATTTTTGTCAATCAATCCACAGTCTTCACCCTTCAAACCAACGCAACATGGTCTTAATTTATTGGATAAATTTCCTACAATGAAAAAGAAAAAAAAAAAAGAAATTAAATTAGGATGTCAAAAATATTTTCTGGAAATTTGTTGTATCTAATACATTAAGCGCATATTATAAGAACAATAAGATAAGGGATAAATACAAAAACTACCTCATTAGGACTCATACCTAATAATTTATGAAAACACCACAAGATTAACTATTGTTAGTAACAAAAATAATAAGTGACTACGTCAAATATGTTTTTCCTTGGTTTTAATAATGACAAAAAAAAGGAGTTGTGCAAGATATCAATAATTCAGCAACATTAGCATTCTGCATAAGATGTCGATGACGACATGTCACATGTTACCACAACCAATAGTAATAAACTTTATAACTGTGTCGCTAATTATCATCCGTGATAACTTAAAAGCAATCTTGTCACAATCAAATTTTGTAGAAATTGTTATTTTTCTTATTATCATTTAAACACATATATATATAAAAACAATTTAATAATTATATATCTATATATATAAAGGTTTATGTAAGATTGGAGCCCCTAAAAATCGAGGGTCCTAAGTAGTCACCCTCGTGATCGCTGCCTCCAAGGCCAGCCTGTATTGGGAATGGATACCATACATATCAATTGAATTTCTCTTCCCCAAGACCGAGAAGTACTTTTTGGATAAAATTTAAATACCGAGACCAGCCAAAATGGACAATATAATATCATTGGGCAAAAATATAGCCATCTCCGCTAGACCACTTTTCTTATTTTTAGTTGGCCTAAATAGCATTTTAGCCTTTTATGTTTCTAGAATTTCGTTTGACAAACACTATCTTATGAAAAATGGCAAACCAAATGATGTACCTGTGGAGAATAAAATTTGGTGACATGGCGCTTACTTGACAACAAATTGGATGACAAGAGGAAAGCTGACAATCATGTGTAGGTGTGTTGTGACTTATTAGTAATTAAGGGGCAAATCACTTCTTCGAAAAATGTGCTTTTGTCGGGATAAAATATCGAGAACACTCAAAGGACGAGGACACTCAAAGGTAGATCGGCAAAATTGTTCGACTTGACCAACCCGCATATAAAATTGGATTGGGCTTCATTTTTAGAGGCACGTAAAGGACCAATACTACTTTGGCCCGACCCAAACAAGGCCCAACAGGCCCAAACGACCCAACCAAAAATACACGTGCCGGCTAGGTAGGACCACAAGAAATGTGGAGTGATGAAATTCGGTCCGACCCTACCCGACCCAACTCATTGCTAGCTCTAGCTAAAGTGGACAATGCCTATTGGGTGGCGCTAACAATAGTACCTATTGGGCGAATCAAGCCATCCTTGTCACATCACATGATATATGTAAAAATAAATTTTATTTTCTTGCTTCATACCTGGAGGGTTTTGCTTTGTTTTCAGGGCTGAGAGGAAAGCAGTATAGAGGTCAAGATATATGAAGACTGGAGAAGCAGATTCATTGTTTAATGCCCCAATACTCTGCTTGAGCAGTTGGTTATGGAACTGTGAAAAATTATTTTGTGCTGCATTGCAATTTGCATATGAAGATGAGACAGTATTTACAGGCAAGCAGCCCAGTGGTTCAATCCCTGTGATGCCTATTTTCTTGATTCCAAATCCTTTTATCCTCTTAAGATTCAACATTAGCTGATTAATCACAGATCTTGTGAATCCTGGCAGATCCTGTTTCAGGAAATTAGATGGTAAAAATTAGTTGTGTTGATTTTGAGATTTAATTTACAAAGAATTATTAAACATATATAATATATGATGAAAATGCTTTACTTGTGTAACTATGTATATTATAATTTATATTTATTTATAGATTCTTTTAGCACAATGATATATTTTCTGCATCCCGAAATAGTTGGCCGATAAATGTTATTGATTAGTTATTTAGCTGAAACTCAATAATATATAATTTAGCTAATTTTTTATTGAAGAATTTAGGGGACTACTAAATATTTTCAGGAGACTACTAATATTTTTAGGAGAAAATAATTAATATTTGTATGGGGAATTACTAATGCTTTTTACGAGAAAAACTAATATTTTTAGGAGTATTACTATAATACTTTTAATTGAAAATCATAATATTTTTCAAGATGACTACTAATACGTTTTTAGGGATTACTTATAATTTTGAGGGAAAAAATTAATATTTTTCATGAAAAGTATTGTGCAACGGGTTACTAATACTTTTTAATACAAATATGATTTCTTATTGTAATGCTTTTTAATACTTTGTACTTTGCTTATTTGTTACCGTTGTAATACTTTTCGACCAAAAAAATGAACATAATCGATATTGCTAATAATATAATTTGCCATGAAGATAATTGCTTACAAGTCAATTGACTTCTTCTTACAGAGCATTTGAATCTTGCTTACAAAACATTTGAATCTTTGCTAAAAGTATAAGATACTTGAAAAGATAAAATGTTTGCAAGGCAATTGACTTTTTGCTTACAATAAAGTTGAATTCTCGCTTATAGACGAGTTGAATTTTGCTTACATAAGCAAGCGATTTCGCTTTACATAAATATAACAACCATGAACTAACACAACGACAATAATCAAAAAACATTCAACATCAACTACAAGTACGTCAAAAACCAACTAAATTTAAAGTGGCTATAAAACACTCGAGAATCAACACTTTGATCAAAAGACGAAGCAACAAACGTTTGAGAATGATCTATTTCATTTTGGCAAACTCCTTCGCCCATCCCAAGACCGCTCCCCCTCCGCTTCATTCATTGCATCCAAACATATTGCATTTGTATACTTTCTACGCATTATCAATAGTTGCGCTCGTCATTTTTTTCGAGAACTGTTGTTCCAGTTTTTGTCCCTTGCTACCATCTACCACTTTTTCCCCTTATCTTTCCCCACCTTTTCTTACTTCGCCTATGCACGATCATCAATAGTTGTCGCTTCCTCTCTTCTTTGCTCTCTTTAGCCATTTCCAAATGAAAACACAAATAAAAAAAAGTGGACACTAGTCATTTAATCAAGCATTTATATTAGACAGACAACATTTATAAAGCATAACAAAAAAATATAAGTATATTATATTAAATGCGTAAGCATGATATATAATATGAATAAACGTAATTGTCAACACCAATAAGCGGTAGAAAACATCAAGCAGACAAAACCCCGGACTTAGAAAACAAAAGTGGCAAATACTAATTACCTCATGTATGAAAGCATTATATAAAACATGCATAAGCAAAATATACAACATAAATAAGGAAAATTAATGACAAACAACAATATGCATTTTAAACTTTCATTAGAGCAATCTCCCAGACTTCGTTTTTTCAAATAATAAAAAGACAGTAAACAAAAACACAACCTAATCCCAAAAGTATTTTGCATATACTTGAACATATATAAGCATAATACAAACTATAGATAAACAATGTTTTGCCTCATTAAAGGAAATCACCCAATACTTGTAAAAAACAAATGTGAGCATAATTATTGACAATAATAAATAATTTTTGCCTCAATAAAACAATCTCCCAATACTTACGATAAAGTGGGAAATACTAATTGCCACCTCCCCTTTTGAGGATAACTTGAAACATATGTAAGCATATTACATAAAAATCATAAACATATTTATCAACAACAATATGCAATTTTAAAACATATCCATCAATGACAATGTCCTACATAAAAAATGCAATAAAAAAATGAACAAAAAAAGAGAAAAACAAATTGCCATGCCTACAAAAAGGGTGAATGCACGAGTTGAAAATTTGCTACCTGCTTTCAATAGTACTCGTGGTTCGGTTGCGTCGAAAAACCCTGCATTTAACTGGGGTATTTCATAGATTTAGGGATTTCTTTAGCAAATTTTGGGTTTTTCGGGCCACTTCTTTTGAGAAAATTTCAAGATGCCCCAGTGATGTAGATGTAGATGGTTCAACTTCTACTTGATTTTTGACCGATTGATGAGATTGAGTTTTTGATTTTTGAACGAAAGTTTTTACGGCAATTTGTGGTTTTTCACTTTCTTTGGTATTTCTCACGGTAGGGATGAACAAGGACTTCTCATGGTAGGGATGAGTTTGGAGACGGTTTGGGGAGAAGAACCCTTGAAGAATGAAAATGGAGATGTGTTTTCTCACGGTAGGGATTATTTAGGAGACGGTTGGCAAGAGAGAGATCCGGTGTTTGCGAGGAGAAGAACTCTTTCGACTCTTCGTTTACCAAAGTTGGAGAAGATATGCAAGATTGGGATAAAACACGTTGCTTAAAAACCGTTCCTAAATTATAGCCCACTCCCAAAAATAACTTTCCCCCAAAATCGATTTTAATTAAAATTACCAAAACAACCCTTTTTTGTTAAGTTATATATTAAAAAAGGTAAAATTTGATTAATTTCAACCGTTTAAAAATTAAATCAAAGTCTCGATTTGGTCTCGTGTACTCACCTAAGATATGTGGACTCACTCCGATCCAAATCATATATATATATATGAATTATTTCTGATTCTCCTATTTAGTATAAACACGACACCTATATTCGGAAGTGACTCTTCTACAAGGGAATGCCTCTTCTACAACGCCACGTTTTTACAGTTGATGTGGCCTTCTACATAAATAGGTTTTTGTCTTTTTGTTCCTTGATTTATCGGTTTTTAGTCTATATTTCACATTCCCGATTTTTTATTTTTTATTCGTTTGATTTTTTTTTTAAATGAGATATTATGATGACAATGTTTTTGTTGGAGTAGGGTTATCTCAAATTTAGATAAAGATGAGTTATTTAGGCCACGATTGGATGTCAATGAGAATCCATTTTCGTTCCTAGAGAATTCTTTTTGACCAAACATGCGATTGTTTATGAAAATTTTCTTTAAAATATACTATTCTCTCACTTTCACTTTTTCTCATTTTTTCTCTTATCAATCACATCTACACATTTTTTCACAAAAACTAATCATTATTACACATTCTCCCACAAATTTCACTATTCACCTACCCACACATTTCTAACTACCAATCACATTCAATCATTATTGTACTTTTTTTTAAATCAAATCAACTATCGTCATTACCTTTTCATTTCACGTCCAATCACTCTCTCAAAATTCAACTTTTTTTTTTTCCAAAATTTTTTCACTACTACTCTCTAGCAAAATGAAAATTTTCAAAATGAAAATATATCCAATCGCCCTTAGAAATTGGAAAATGGAAGGGCGAATTATTTTGGGCTAAGAAATAAAAAAGAGTTTTCGGTGGAATAATAATTGCTTTCTTTGTATAACAAAATGAGCAAGACATTTGTATTTATACTAAGATTAGATTTATTTGATCTAATGGCTATTGTTTAATCTAATGGCTATTGTCATCCAATAGAATTTTCTTCTAAAATACATTCTACAAGCTTTTTTAAACGCTTTTTTAAACTAATATATTTATATATATGAATTTTCAAAGATTTTTCTTTTCTATAAGAACTACATCATATTGTCCCTTCTAAAGGGTCAAGAAGTGTTATTGGTTCGGCCGATGTACACGCTTCTTCATAGTTAAATAGGTTTGTTTTTCCTTTTATAATTTCGATTTTGAATATAATTTTATGATTTATGGGAATTGATGAGTAATATACTGATTTTTGATTTTCTATTATTTTTTTCCAAATTTTTAGGTTCTTCTTTTTGTAGGTACTATTTTGACATGGTGGGAAAGAAACCATTTTAATCTTTTTAGTATTTTGGTTGGAGATGGAATATTTAGAAATTGGGAAATGGAATATGGATTATTTTATTTATAGGAAGAGGATGTTATTTAGGCTAAAAAACAAATAGAGCTTTTGGTGGAACAATAATTATTTCTATTGATTCTTCTCAAATTTAGCTTGTTAAAAAATGAGCATGACATCCATATTTATACTAAAGCTATACTAAGATCAAGTTCCTAATTAATGGCTAGGATTTAATTGATCTAATGGCTATTATTCAACCACTAGAATTATCTTTTAAAATATTAGTTATTTAGAAGTTTCTACAATCTTTCTTCAACTAATATCTAAGATTTTTATTTTAGACATTTCTAGAAAAAAATTATAACATGAGTCATTTGGGCTTGGACTCTTATTTTACCATTTGACTCAAAAATATATTTTCAAGCCCAATATTATTTGGATTCAAATCAAGTTTAATTCCAATAATTTTGTATTACTATTTTAATATAAGCGTGACACTTGACTATTGGTAAAACAGACTATCGACAAATGTAGTATCTGTGCAAGTAAAACAATTTAAATGGAAAAATTAGATTTACACAACGTTTTCTTTGTCAAAGTGCTTGCTTTGCCCATGACTGCTTGATGCTCTTTTATCATCGCCTGTATTGTTTTGGGCTTAAGCACCCATCAATCTTGGTCAAGATGTAAAACTTCTGCTACACTAGATAATGAAATTTTGAGCATCGAAAATGCTGAAATTTAATCTGCTACACTAGTATTTACTCGCACGCCACTCTATCGTCAAGTGGTTGCGACATTAGAGCTAGATTAAATTCTAGTCACTTATACTTGCTTATGAGTTCGTCTACATCACTTATAAGGAAGTGTTTGCAAACTCTAAAAAAAAAATGATAGGTTTTTCACGTAGAAACTGAGTATCACTTAATTATGGACCAATTAAGAAAATAGAAAAGCAAAGAGACGATGTGATATAATTATGTTCACAGCAAAAAGGAATGGAGAGAGTGTTTTAGAGAAGAATAAACAGCCCGCCAACCCGCGTTAGAAGGATGTATTGAGTCCTAGAAAAATGAGTGCTTTGGATTTTCACACACTTCATATTTCTTATTTCCATTTTTGTCAACCAATCCACAGTCTTCACCCTTCAAACCAACGCAGCATGGTCTTAATTTATTGGATAAATTTCCTACAATGAAAAAAAAAAAAAAAGAAATTAAATTAGGATGTCAAAAATATTTTCGTGGAACTTTGTTGTGTCTAATACATTAAGAGCATATTATAAGAACAATAAGATAAAGGATAATTACAAAAACTACCTCATTAGGATTCATACCTAATAATTTATGAAAACACCACAAGATTAACTATTTAACAAGAATGTCGAGTGACTACGTCAAATATGTTTTCCACGGTTTTAATAATGACAAGGAAAAAAGAAAACACCCATCAATAATTCAGCAAACATTAGCATTATGCATACACTGTCGATGACGACATGTTACCACAACCAATGGTAATAAACTTTATAACTGTATGTGTGTCTGGCCTCAACTATATGTTACAACTTACAACAACTGTGTCGCCAATTATCATCCGTGATAATTTAACAGCAATCTCGTCACAATCAAATTTTGTAGAAATTGTTATTTTTCTTATTATCATTTAAACACATATATATAAAAATAATTTAATAATTATATATACCTATATATATATATACATATAAAAGTTTATGTAAGATTGGAGCCCCTAAAATCGAGGGTCCTAGATTGTCGCTTCCTTGATGACTACCCCAAGGCCACCGTATTGGGACTAGGGTGTCGCACGAGACTTGAGATTACAAATCAACCGATATCCGGACCGAAAGATCTCCGAACCGAAAATATCCGTTGACTTTTTGACTTTCCCCGAACCGTACCGTACCGAAAATATTTATGGTACGGTTCTGGAGATTTTTCAAATACCCGTACCGAGAACCGTACCGAACCGTACCGAACCACTCCGAACCGAGGACCCGAAGCTAGAACCGATTTTAAATTTTATATAAATACATATACATTATTTCTATGTTGTTTATATTTTGATATTGAATTAACTACAAACTATTTGAAATTAAATTGAGAAAAAACCATAATACTGCAACTATTATGAATTTTAAAAAACTTTGATATTAATAATAGAGTGAATCATTTGAAATTGAAATTAGTTAAATGATTAGTAAATTGCACTTAAAGGAGAAACAAGTAATAGTACCATATTATAACAATATAAAAAAGATCATATTTTAATTTTTTACCATATCACATAAATTATAAATATAATATTGATTATGTTAAGTTGTTAAGTATGAGACATTGAGATTATAAATTTATACAAGTTTTTTTCATGTTAATTTATAAAAAAATATTAGTTAATTATATATGTTCTATGTCACTAGACAATAGAAGGACAATTGCCCAAATAATAGACTATTGTTGTATTATAAATGTTATTAAGTTTAGAATTTTGGATTGTGTTACCTATTATAGTTTTAGTTTTTATTTCGAGACTACGCTAAAAGAGACTAAAACTCTAGAAGTATATTCGTTTGGTGATTTTTATATTGATTTTCTTTTTTCTTTTTTTTTTTCCAAATTTGTATGTTTTATTTATGGCTAATCTCGTCCCAACCCGAACCGTCTGTCCCATCACATTAGAACCGAATCTCGTCCCGAACCGTATCGAACTTTCGGTGCGGTTCGGGATCGAGATTTTTTTTCTATGGTTCGGTTACGGAGATTTATTTTGAATCTCGAACTTGTGCGGTGCCGGAGATTTCCAAATCTCGAACGCCCCGCATCTGTGCACACCCCTAATTGGGACACATATCAATTGAATAGAAAGCCTCTTCCCCAACACCGAGAAGCACCTTTTTCAAATAAAATTAACTACTCAGATAAGTCAAAATGGACAATATGATATCATTGGGCAAAAATATAGCCATCTCCCACTAGACCACTTTCTTCTTTTTTTTTTTTTTTTTTTTTGATCGGTACCACTTTCTTCTTTTAGTTGGCTTAAATAGCAATTTAGCCTTTACGTTTCTAGAATTGTTGAATGGCAAACCAAATGATGTGGATAATAAAATTTGGTGATATGGTGCTTACTTGACAACAAATTGAATGACAAGAGGAAAGCTGACAGTCATGTGTAGGTGTATTGTGACTTATTAGTAAGGGCCAAATCACTTCTCCGAAAATGCGCTTTTTTCGGGATAAAATATCGAGAACACTCAAAGGGAGGACACTCAAAGGTAGATCTAGCAAAATTGGCCTCGACCGACCATTCCCATATAAAATTGGATTGAGCTTCATTTTTAGAGGCACGTAAAAGACCAATACTACTTTGGCCCGACCCAAACGAGGCCCAACAGCCCAAACGACCCAACCAAAAATACACGTGTCGGCTAGGTAGGACCACAAGAAATGTGGAGTGATGAAATTTCCGTCCGACCCTGCCCGACCCAACTCATTGCTAGCTCTAGCTAAAGTGGACAATGCCTATTGGGTGGGCGCTAACAATAGTACCTATTGGCGAATCAAGCCATCCCTTGTCAGTTGTCACATCACATGATATATGTAAAAATAAATTTTATTTTCTTGCTTCATACCTGGAGGGTTTTGCTTTGTTTTCAGGGCTGAGAGAAAAGCAGTATAGAGGTCAAGATATATGAAGACTGGAGCAGCAGATTCATTGTTTAATGCCCCAATACTCTGCTTGAGCAGTTGGTTATGGAACTGTGAAAAATTATTTTGTGCTGCATTGCAATTTGCATATGAAGATGAGACAGTATTTACAGGCAAGCAGCCCAGTGGTTCAATCCCTGTGATGCCTATTTTCTTGATTCCAAATCCTTTTATCCTCTTAAGATTCAACATTAGCTGATTAATCACAGATCTTGTGAATCCTGGCAGATCCTGTTTCAGGAAATTAGATGGTAAAAATTAGTTGTGTTGATTTTGAGATTTAATTTACAAAGAATTATCAAACATATATAATATATGATGAAAATGCTTTACTTGTGTAACTATGTATATTGTAATTTATATTTATTTATAGATTCTTTTAGCACAATGATATATTTTCTGCATCCCGAAATAGTTGGCCGATAAATGTTATTGATTAGTTATTTAGCTGAAACTCAATAATAAATAATTTAGCTAATTGTTTTCATTGAAGAATTTAGGGGGACTACTAAATATTTTTTAAGACTACTAATATTTTTAGGATAAAAGAATTAATATTTGTATGGGGAATTACTAATATTTTTTACGAGAAAAACTAATATTTTTCAGGAAGTATTACTATAATACTTTTAATTGGAAAATATAATTTTTCAAGATGACTACTAATACGTTTTAGGGGGATTACTTATAATTTTGAGGGAAAAAATTAATATTTTTCATGAGGACTACTAAAAGTATTGTTCAAAGGGGTTCTTAATACTTTTCAGAGATACTAGTAATATTTTTCAGGGGAAACCTAATATTTTTAATGACGGTGATACTATATCACGCCTAATACTTCTCAAGGAACAATTGATATATTTTAGGTGGATTACTAATATTTTTGAGGAAAAATCAATACTTATCATTAGGACTACTAAAAATATTGTTCAATGGGATTATTAATATTTTCCAGAGGCACTACTAATACTTTTTCGGAAAAGCTAATACTTTTTAACGGCACTAATGATACTACGTCACTACCTAAAATTACAAAAATATCTTGGTTCGGAGATCTCATAGCATCATACCGGAATATTAAAAAAATGTCACCGCGTTCAAAATCACAAAAATGCCACCACATTTTCATAAATACAAAATGCAACAGCCTTTTTGTAATCGGTCATATTAGGATCCGTTTAACGAATTTGAACCCGTTTAACTATCTGACAGAAGTTTTTGTCAAAAAATTAAAGTTATTAATTTGACTTCTTAATTTAAATAAAGGAAGCAATAATTTTGGAATACAGGCCTAGTATGTCTCAGTATCTAGGAATAATTACAAAAATTACCCCAAAAATTTGAGCTAATAACAACAAAAACTCAAGAGGTTTTTGAGAATTACAAAGCTTCTTTAAAGTTTGATTTTGTATTACAGCTTGGCCCTTTATGAACAAAATATTTCAAACAACCCCTCATATATGTAAAAATATTACAGTTATCTATTTATATTTAAGATAGAATCAAACCTTAATGGGCTTTTTGTAATTTTGAAATTTCTGCGGTTTTTTTTTTTTTTTTTGTAATTGCCCCAAACATTAGGCTGGTTTTTGCAAGTCTCCTAGTATATATTACTTAGAGTATTCAAGCTCTGAAAAGAATTTCGGTGTTAATTAGTAGTTAATACAAGCTTAATTTCCTAATAATTACATAAATGACCTATAGATGAACAATAAGAATGAAAATCGATAAACAAATTGATTGAGTTCAAGAAGCATTAGCAAAAAAATCAAATTATTTTGGTCAAAATCCCCACCCACCCCACCCCATACCCAATAATTGAAAAAAAAAAAAGAATCTAAAAAACAATTTTGCCCTTAGTTAGTTTCAACATATATAACCTAATTTGCCCTTTCTTGTTTAGGGTATGTACCTCAAAATATAGTTAGCCATCCAACAAATACAATTATGATTAGTTCAACAACTTTACCTCAAATCTGCCATTGTTGGCTAGATAAGCAGAATAGTCATTGCCTGCCAAATGGCGACACAAGGGCAATCGACGAACTAAGATTTTGAATCGTGTACACGTTGTTATTGATAAGTTGTTGGAAGAAATCGATCTGTGTAGTCATGTTTGGTTGATCAACCAAAGTTTTGAACACTCTGTTCCTCCATGAGCAAAGTTGATCCCGTGATCGTGTCGTGTTCGTGTTGAAATTCTTTGGTATGGCCATGGGGATCTTATACCAAGAAATGAAGCTGCAAATTAAATGTGTGTAGGTTAATTAGGGAATAAGATCTCCTATTAAGTTTTTCCTGTTCGATTCCATATTTTATATATTGGATGAATGACACATGTACAATTGTGACACGTGTCATTCATTGGAATAGGAGTGGAACATGAAATCTCTCTGTTAATGAGGCCTGAAGCTCAATAATTTTGTTAAACTTCAAGTAAGAAAACAGAATTTGAGGGAAACATTGAAAAGTGTTGTATGCTAGCTAGGGAGTATTTTTTATTTATTACCAAATTGATTTATGATATATACGCACCTTTTACACACATAGAGAGAGAAAGAGATGTATATTCAATTGTGTAGGTGTACATGTTCTAAAACTTTGCCTCTTGCATATCATGATCTAATATAATTTTCTTAAAAAAATAAATGGATTGCATACAAAAGTACATCATAATTAATATAAGTTATCAACAGTAGTAATTAATATATGTGCATTTAATGGCCACAAACAAATACATGATTTTAGTAATATGGTACCTTAATTCAAAGTACGTAATTACAAAATCGATCCAATTAAGAATGCATCAAAAAAGAAAATAAGTGTGTGTAATTATGGTATTCGCAACAGAAAAAAATCACAAGTTTTTGGAGATAATTAAAAAAAAATGCATACCTATATAATCTGTAAGAACACGACCATCAGAAAATCTTCCAGAAGATTTTCCAGGAAAGCGATCCCATATGGCTGTTTCCATGATTTTGAAACAGAACTGGGCAGGTTGCCTGTGTCAGCGTCACGAGTCCCGAAACACGAACAACTTCATTACTACTGCTTTATTCTTCTCATTATCCTTTTTCTTCAACAAATCCATTTCCAGGAATATTACTTGCTTCTGCATAATTATGTATAAATCAATTTAAAGTTTTTAATTTGGTTGAAGAAAAGTGTGAAGTAGGTTAGGTACCTGTTGAAAGAAAAGGTAAAGACAGGAGGAGGCAGATGATGATGGACAAGAATCTCCAATGCTCCATTTTAACTGCTCAAAAGACATGAGCAAAAACCTTCAATATATATAGAGAAACAAAGAGGGGGACTGGATTGGATATGCTCTTATTTTTGAATTTTTTTCATTTTACTAGAGAAAAGTAGTAAAAGAAAAAATTAAATGAAATTTGAGAGTATGATTGGATATGAAATGCAAAAGTAATGAAAACATTGAGTATCAATTCTATTTTTTTTTTTTTTTTGTAATGATTGATGCCAAAAGCAAAAACGTAAAAATAATTTGGATACCAATACCTAAATTATCTCATATAATAAATTATATATCTTAGTTTGAGGGAGAAAAGTGTATATATTTATAGTTTCGATATCACAAAATGTGTCATTCATTTAGTTTGAGGGAGGAAAGTGAAGTTTTCCATATAATGAAAATGATATATTTCACTATCTTTGTTATTGTCTTTTTTTGAGTTACCACTTACCATACCGCTTGACCAATCTCAGACTTGAACCAAGGACCACAAGGGCTCATTCGGGGTGGAGCCAAGACTTGTTGTAAAGCCAATAGTGAAAAAACGAAAGATCACATGTATATATATATATATATATATATATATAAGATAACAAAGTTTAAATACATCTTTGATGGATATATATATATATATAGGATATGAATCAAATAGGTCCTCCTTGGGGTGAGTCGTTGAGGAATACATCCTAACCATAGATCAATAATTTTGGGTGGTCAGGATTTTTAGGGCATTTTATGTTTATTTTTTGTTTTCAGATTAAAAAGGGTAGGGTGGTAATTTGGCACTTTAGAATCAATTACTAAGATTTCATTCCCTCTTTCACGTGATTTCACCCACTTTTCACGTGATACTCTCTCTCCGGTGTTTGGTTTCAAAAAAAAATCTCGTTGCTTATGTAGTATAGGGTTGTTCTTATGACTTGCTTATGTAGTTAATGTATCTGTGATGCATGTGTAGTATATATTCGTTGCTTATATAGTATATCTTATCGCTTATGTAGTATGGTTTTGTTCTTATGACTTGCTTATGTAGTTAATGTATTAGGTAGTGCATACATAGTGTATATTTGTTGCTTATCTAATATAGACTTGTTGCTTATGTAGTATGAGTTTGTTGCTTATGACATTTATGTAGTTAATGTATCCGTGGTGCATACGTAGAGTGTATATTCGTTGCTTATGTAGTATAGGCTTGTTGCTTATGTAGTATGTGTTTGTTCTTTGTGACTTGCTTATGTAGCTAATATATTAAAGTAGTGCATACATAGTGTATATTTGTTGCTTATGTAGTATATGATTGCTTTATGTAGTATGGATTTGTTGCTTATGACTTGCTTATGTAGTTAATGGTAAATAAAAATTAAAAACACAATGACACATCTACACAAGCAACAAATTACATCTTCATAAGCAAACTTTGAATCTGAAATCAAGCTTTAGCAACTATGACAAATTGTTCCAACTTTTTTCACACTGATAGTGCGTTGAAGAAGAATGATGAATGATTTCTCACGGTAGTTAGTTGAAGAAGAAGGAGGATGATTAAGGAAGATGAGATTTGTTCACGTTGAATTTGATGTGAGATTTGGATAGATTGTGTGATCATAATGTGAGCGAATCCATGAATATTGGGTAATTTTGTAGGATGACTAATTTACCCTTTTCTCTAATTACCAACATTTAATCAATTTTTAGCTCTAAAATCACAACCATTGAAAAATCTAGATATGTGGCTAGGATTGGTCCCTATGGACTTACCCTATGAGGTGGTCTCATATAACCCTCTCCCTATATATATATATATATATATATATATATATATATGATATTGTGTTTTGTTATCTTCTAGGGTTTTAGGGTTTTAAAGTATATGTTATATTTTAGAATTGATTTGTGTGTTTAGAAGTCTTTTTATTTTATCTTCTATGTGTCCAAGTTAAGTTAAAAGTTTATTAAGGTAGAAATTTGATATTAAAAATTGTTCCTTTGTTATTATTTTTAAATAGTCGAATATTAATAAAGATTTAAGATTTCACTATTGTTCCAAGCACACAACGTTCATTTTTATTGCTTGATGTGTTGCTCTTCAATTTTAAGCGTTTATTCCTGCATCAAATAGTATTCATCATATACCGCAGTTTAAGCTCCATAAATCATGTTGCCCAAACAGATCCACATTGCATAAACGATATCACACAGTTCGTCAAAAGATCGAATTGTTTGACACAACAGATAATCACGTTCCACGCCAAAGAAACATGTCTTGATTAATTAAGTACAACATAACTTATAAAATAGAACATTAATAATTTATAAATACACTAATTATTAATTATTAAATAATTATTTTTAATTAATGCCATAGTTGTTAATTAATTAAATAGTATAAATTTATATAGTCTAATCATTAGTATATATATGGTTTCTATAAAAAAATAATATCAAATAAGACGTATTTTCACTTCCGAATATTTCATTTACGTTCAGATTATATTTAACTTATCCGTATGTTAACAAATCAATGTATTTATCATTTTCGTACTTTTTTCAGTTTGTTAACTATAATTTTCACAAATATTAATAATATATATACTAAATTTACCAATCGATGATTTATTTTTGTCTTGTGTTTAACTAACTAAGTATCATTCCAAAGTCTTCACAAAGTTTATTAAACATTATTTGCACAATATATTAATAACTAAATAATTATTCATGGAAATTTCACTTGTCATCATCTCTTTTTATGGAAATTTGTCAGGCTTTTGAAGTATATTATCATGAAATTAAATGGCAATTGTATATAAATTGACAACATCGCACAAGATAACCACAAAATAATATAATATCACAAACTCAAAAAGAAAAATATTACAAAATCAACCAACCTCAGAGCAATACAAATACATTCACCACAACTTGTCATGATAACATAAACTCCTCGTCAAACCACAACAACCACTCTTTAACTACTAGTACTGAATTCAAATCACACAGCCTCTCATAGTGAAATATATACACAACTGAAACTTTATCAACATTTATTCAAATTATTTGAAAGGTTGGGAGATAAAATGTGAATGAGAGAAAGGAGTTTTTCATTGGAACATATGCCGGAGGATATTTCCAGCATGCCCTATACTGTTATTCAGAGTCCCCTCCATCCCTTCGGACAGTGGCCACCACCGTCCCATTAACGGATCATAGATCGCCGCCTCATCATTTTGCAGCAGGCGGCGCGTTGTTTCACATTTTTGCTGCTTGCGATGATGGCTATCACAACAAAAATCAAAATGTATGTGTAATACTTAATGCCTCTAGTGGCCATGATTTCTTCTCACAAATTATTTGATGAATACTAAAAAAAGAAAACAAAAATATAATGGAAGTTGCTTTCCTTTTCTATTTGAGAGAAAATAAGACTTATTCTAGTTTGGTGATGGAGAAATATTGGTGCATTTTCTGTGGTATTTATAGTCACGATAGCAGTTCAATTTTTCTTTAATTTTTTGACTACATATATGTTAGTTAGCAAATTCTGATATTGCAGCTGTTTTTGAAACAATTTTCTAAATTCAAATAATGATGACTGAACGTCAATGAATTAGACTCTTAATTAATTATATATATACATAATATATATATATATATATATATATATATATATATATATATGGTAACAAACTAGCACGTTCTGATATGATGATGAGTGGTCCATTAATAAATTAAATCTCCAAAGATATGTGAATAAAGTCGATCGCACGTCACCCTACTCTGACGACTAGTCTTCTTCCTTGCGTGTTCCTCCATCAATTTCCATTATATATGTTTAGAATAGAAGATATTGTGTGGTTTAGATTAGATATGGGACAATGTTTTAAAAATAATTATACGGGATAATTTCAGAACTGGCAAAATTATTTTTTGGTCGTTAAGTTGGTTCGATTTCACTTTTAGCTTCTTTAATTTTTATGGGTTGCGTTTGGCAAACACTAACTTTTCTAAACCCGCACAATTAGTCCGATTTCAAAATTTTGGGGATATCTTATCCCTAAAATCTTGGGATTTAACATTTTTCCTTGAAAGGACTATTTTGCCCTTTTTGGAAAATTAAAATTAAAGAAATAGAAAA
Organism: Rehmannia glutinosa; assembly: GCA_016081115.2. Classification (NCBI taxonomy): domain Eukaryota; kingdom Viridiplantae; phylum Streptophyta; class Magnoliopsida; order Lamiales; family Orobanchaceae; genus Rehmannia; species Rehmannia glutinosa. Next base: position 31,961,818 of record CM071929.1, on the reverse strand, counting down.
ACAAAAATAAATTAAATAAAAAAATAAATAAATAAACTTAAATTAAATTAAATAAAATGGTCGAAACATATATTTTTATATTTTTCAACATTAAATAAAAATAGAAAATAAAAATAATAGAATTTTTTTTTTTTATTTTTTTCTTTTTTTTTTTTAATTTTTATTTATATTAGAAAATTGTAAATAGATATTAGGGTGTGCACGGGACTTGGAGATCATAGAACCCGAACCGATATCCGAACCGAAAAATATCCAAACCGAAAATATCCGTTGACTTTTTGACTTTCTCCGAATCGAACCGCCCCGAAAAATTTACATGGTACTGCGGTTACGGAGATTTTTCAAATATCCGCTTCGAGAACCTAGTACCAAACCGAATATCCGAAACTAGAATCGATTTTCAAATAATTTTTATATATACATATATAATAATTTTATCTTATTTATATTTTGATATTGAGTTATCTAAACATTCCTTTGAAATTCAATACTATATAATACTAAAAATTATCAAATTAAAAATTTGACATATTTTATCAATATATCAAATGAATAATTCAATATATATTTAATTCACTAATAGTTACGTCATATACTCATATTAGTTTATTTAAATGAACCAATAAATCAAATTATAAAAATCATATTTAATTTGTAGAAAATGTATAAATTTGATGATATTTTACTTATCATGGATCATAACTACACTGCATCCTCTAATCAAGAAAATTAATTGAGTTAAAATTAGTTAAATGATTAGTACATTGCACATAAATTATAGTAATCGGCTAACCAAGAAATTAAGAAAGTTTGAGGCTATGGATTTTTGTTTCATATTAGTTTATCAAAGTTATTAATCAATTATATTTTTCCTAAGTCAAGAATCCATGACAATGTGCCAAGATTATAGAATATTATTGTGTAATAGAGGCTACTAAATTTTTTCATTCTTTGAGATTCTACATGTCACGCCCAAACGTGACGCGACAACGATCAATCACTTAAACAGTAAATAAATCAACGGTGAAACCAAAGATACAAAATTCCAAGGAAAATAGAGTCTAATGCGTGGAATTTAAAATAACCACGCAGTACAAATTACATCTTAAGGTCCTGGCAAAGATCCGAATACAACCCAAAAGATTATCTTAATTAACTACGGTCCCAAATAAAATAAAATGAAGGAGTCCAACAACAAATAAAAGAAAAAGGAAATGTCGCCTCCACAACATCGATAGGGATTCAATCAGAGGTTCGGTGCCTTGTCTACTCTTCATCTAAAGGTTAGAAAACGAGGGGAATGAGACAAAAATCTCGGTGGATGGGGTGATCGTGTGCAAGTGTGGCGATATAAATAGTTAATGCGAGAAATTTAGTTGTATGAAAACGTGTGAGAGATGATCGTGATTTCACACACTTTGATCCATAGCGCCGTGATAAACATATTAAGTAATATACTTATACAATTTGAGAAAAAAGTTCATGGTCAGCGGCACTATGGTCCAAGTAAACATGAGGATTGCGTGACGGATTTGTAACGCAACTTTGGCAAGCGGTTGATTTTGCGGATTTGTAGCGCCAACCTATGCAATACAAGTAGCGGTTGCGTGCGGATTTGTAAGCGCTAACCAACGGGTCCGATTAACTCCGAGGAATCGTGTGGATCGGCCCGATTCGCTTCGTTCTTCCTTGTAACTCCCGAGCAAGATGGTCAAGACCGCCACCTTATCGCTCCATAGGCAAAGACAAAATCCAAAGGGAGCTAGCAAGGCTCGGATTTGTCATAATCGCGATTATACCTCAAGTACTACGACCCGCTCCTCGACAAACTCCGTCCCTCGGTTGCGGGATTAGGACGATGGGGCGGAAGAGTGGAATAGCAGCCGAGCTGCGGTTCCATCCCCACGATCATTCGATTTTGTGAGCTCGACACACCAAGTTGATTTCGGGCGATAAATTAAGTACACGTTCGGGTAGTCAACCAGGCACGTCGAGTATATTGATTCGGAAGCGGTTCATAAAAAGTTTTCGAAAATTTGCGTAAAGTAATTATGGCGTTGGTGGAGTTATTTGGATGAAGATGATTATCGGGAGGATAAGCAATCTTCGATATCTTGAAAGATTAGGTGGAACATAAGTCCGTTATAGATTGAAATCGCAACACGGGGAAGTCGCCCCGCGATTGGGTTTTAATCGGTCAAGACGATCCGATAAGTCAAGTAGTTTTTGAGAAAATAAAATATTTTAATTAATAACTAAAGTCAGAGGGTCCAGGGCTGTTTTAGTAAATGAAAAATAATTTAAGTTAGGTCCTTGATAAAAAGAAAAATTTACAATTAGCCCCGTTTTGTAAAAACCAATACTTTTGGGGTTAAAAATTGAATAAATAAATATCCCGACCTTGAAAAATTATGAGGTCAGTTCCTAAAATCTCTAAATTGTTCAGAGATTCAGGTTTTTAAAGTTTTGAGGTCGAGTTTTTATAAAATTCTCACATTGGCCCCAAATTTGTTAAAATTGTCATTTCGGGCCTTAAGTTTAAAATAATCGGAACTCACAAACCGGAGGGCTTTTAATGTGATTCCAGTTGGAAAATGTCACTAAGGTTAGTGGGATATTGGAACAAAAACAGTTTTAAAACGCCATAAGTATAGGTCCCTTAACTTTGAAAATCTCATTTTTGTCCCATTTTGAAATAATTGCCTTTAAGGCTTTTAGGGTCAATTGTTATGAAATTTGAACCTTGGGTCCAAAAATATAATTATGTTATAGTTAAATTAGTATTTCCAGGTGCATGGGCTGCATAAGTCCTGGAAATTTCATTTGGGTCCTCAAGTTTAATCTTTTACAATTTGGTCCTCAATTTTTAAAATTACTTTCCAAGCTCTAAACACTTGGATTTTTGGAATACACTTAAAATATGTTATTTCCAGTCCCTTAAGAGTTAAAATTTCAAATTTCAAAATTAGGGTCTGGTACAGTTTCGAAATTTGCAAAATAGCCCTAAACTTCAAATTTTACAATCTAGTCCTTGGGCTTTCAAGGGTTGATTTTATTTATCTAAAAACTCTTAAAACTTTATTAAAATATCAAAACATAATTTTTGAACCTGAGTTCAGTCCCAAAAATCGAAAATTACAGAGGGGTCCCTTAAATTTTATTTTTCTTGCAATTAAGTCCACCAACTTTCCATTTTTGCATTTTAAGTCCAAAAGTTGCAATTTAATCAATTATGCTCGACTTGTCAGGTTATAAATCATTCAAAACATAGATTTCAAGAGTCATACACATACATATCCTTCTCATACAAAATTTCATCAAGTATAACAATAAAATGTGCATGTATGCCTATTTTTCGATAAATCACATTTTTGAGCAACACTTGAGAATTTTTCCAACTTGATACAAGAAAATAGCATGCAATACATAATATATATCTCAAGTGCTCAATAACAAAATACTACATGCATATTTTCAATTTAAAACACCTAGAAGTTGAAAGAATTTTTCCACCCACCTCGTAGTAGTTTCTCGGGTTGATCTAAAATGTGGTCTTCTTCCTTGAATCAACTTCTTGACTAAACTCTTGAAGATCAGCCCCTAAATGGTATCCAAACCATATTTTGGTGTTAAAATTAAAGTCTCAAGTCAAAAGAAAATATACTAGTACCAAATGGTTCATTACTCACCTTAATATCTTCAAGTAGTCTCAAAAATGGAAATTTTCCTTAAAGCCTCTAACCTCCACTTGAGATGATGTAGGTCAGCCCCTAAACTCCAAAATTTATATTCTTGAGTCAAAAATTAATTCTTCATGTTGTCAAGAGAAAAATACTAAAACCATAATTTTTCACCTTAATAATATGAAATCTTGAATTTCCTCTTCAAGTTTGTAGTCAAATCTAGGTCTCTAATTCTTCAAGAATTTTTCTCTAGAGTACCTCAACAAGAAGGATTCAACATTATTAGATGGTGAAGGTATAAGGTTGAGGATTGGAGAAGTTAAAAATAGAGTTGGGAGAAATGAAGATATTCTTACCTTATCTTGAAGAATTTGATCCTTTGAGAGGAAAATGGAAGCAAGTCTTGTGTTTTTATGATAATTATGAAATGAATAATATTGATAGATAAAGAAAAAATAACAAAATGATTGATTCCCCTAAGACAAGAGCCAAAAGTTGGAGGGAATAATAATCATGGTGTTGAGTATTTTTATTTATTAGAATTTAGTGGAAAGAAAAATTTGTCCATCCTTTAAGCATGTGACCAAAAGTTGAGAAAAGAAAATTAATATATATATGTAAATATATATATATACATATATAATTGTAGGTCTTGAAAAGAATATGAAACAACCTCCCATTTATGGTAATTTTCGAAATTTTTAAAATATAAAAAAATTTTTTTTTAAAAAAAAAAAAATTGATTGGGAAATTGGTTGGGATGAATTATAGAATAAGATGAAATATTAGGATAAGGATTGGAATGTACTTTCCTAAATTGTTGGAGGTCTAATATTCCTAAAGTAGTAGTCGTTCGATCAAGTATTAATATCTAAGAGGAAGAATATAAAATTGCTAAGCTCACAAAAATGTGAAATGCGTAATTGACGTTGGAAGGAATAAATAAAAATAGAGGAAGTTTCATTAATAATAGGTTTGTGATACATAGCGAATAAATAATCGGCTTCCCCATAACACCAATCTCACGTTAAAATTCGGGTCTCCACATTATTTACTCCTTTAAAAATTTGGTCCCCAAATTCTCTTGAACAATTCAGTCACGGATATTGATTCTCATGTCTTCTTCCATCTCCCACGTTGTCTTCCGTCTCGGTTGTGATTCCGCCATACAACTTTAACCATTGGAATCTGCGATTCTCTCTACGCGAATCATTTACTACGTCGATGATTACGATTGGTTTCGGTGTAAGATAAATTTTCCATTAGAGGAGGAGCATCACGAGTGATGATGTGCTCGTGGATCTGGTTGATACCTTTTCAATCTCGATACATGGAATACATCGTGCATTCCCCGCGTCGTGCGGGTAACTCAAGTCGGTAAAGCTAACTTCCCGATCCTCAAAAATCTTGTAAGGTCCAACATATCTCGGACTCAACTTGCCTCCTTTCTTTGGATTGATCAATCCTTTCCGTGGAGACGATCGAGGAATACTTCATCTCCGGCTTCAAATTCCAAGTCCTTTCTCCTCTTGTCTGCGTAACTCTTTTGGCGGCTCAGGCATGCGGATCCGTTCCTTAATCAACTTGACCTTCTCCATGGCCTCCTGAACTAAGTCGACCTTTGGGAATCGAGGCGACTTTCGTTTCTCTTTTGGAGTCCATTGGTCATCAATCTCCCCAGTGTAGTGGAGATCTACACTTTCGCCCCTGCAGGCCGTAGGGTGCCATCCCACCTGTGGCTCGATAGCTGTTATTATAGGCGTAATCCCGGCCAATGGTAAGTCGAATCCCAACTTCCTTGGGAGCCCAACGTACATGCTCGCAGATGTCTTCCAGTGGTTTGAATTGTTCGCCGACCGCCATGGTTTGTGGATGTCTTCTTTGTCCGAAACTTAGTGAGGTACCCACCTTATGTAAGCATTTAACGGAGACAAATCTCGGGTCTGCTGCCGACACTATATCGACGGCACTCCATGTCGAATGATCTTTGATATAAATTTAGCAAGTTTCCCGCGAAAATTTGCGGTTTTTTCACATGGGGGAAGTGTGCGGAGATTTCGTGAGTCGTCTCGCTACCGTATATAGCATCATCGCAGTCGTTTAGTCCTCAGTAGATCACGAAGTCCATCGCTATGTGTTCCCATTTCCACTCGGGAATTCTCAACGGTTGTAATAAACCGGATGGTCGTTGGTGTCGGCTTTTGCTCGTTGACAAGTCAAGCATCCTTACGAACCGCTACCTGGTTCTTCTTGTTTGCCCACCAAATAATCAAGTTCAAGTCCTTATACATCTTGTTTCCTCCAGGATGTATAGTGTATTTCGAACGGTGTCTCTCGAGAGGACTGTTCCTAAGTTGCTCATCACTTTCGGACACAAATTCTATTCAAATCGATGGTCCCATCTTCCCTGCACCGAGAATCGATCTCTCTCCTTGAGTATCTTCTTTTTAGTTTTGAGTTGCACGTCAATCCCCTGTGTTACTTTGATCTCGTTCAAGTAGATCGGGTTTAAGCGAGATATTAGCACATGAAATTAGATCTTGGTTCTCGTCTGATTCCAAGTGCTCAATTCTTCTAATGATTTCCACTCGAATCATTGCTTTCGCTAAACTCTCTTTTCGGCGCGCTCACTACGTTAGCTTTCCTGGATGGTATTGAATATCAAAGTGATAATCCTCAATTAACTCCATCCATCTCCGTTTGCCTCAAATTGAGATCCTTCGAGAGAATAGATACTTTGAAGCTCTTATGATCTATGTAAACCGTGAATATTACTCCGTAGAGACAAGGTCTTCCATTTCTTTAACGCGAAATCGTTGCCGCTATTCCAAGTCATGCATTGGGTAATTGGCCTCATACTTGAGCCGTGATGCATAAGCAATGACCTTTCCTTCCGCATGAGCACGCTTCCCAGTCCTTCATTTGATGCGTCACCGCAGACGACAAAGTTTTCTATTCCCTTTGGAAGGGCTAAGACGGAGCGTAGTAAGTCGTTTCTTTCTTGAAACTAGCCTCACACTTGTCATTCCACTCAAACTTGACTGTTTCATACGGATTAATGAGTGAGTGGTCCGCTATCTTGGAGAAATTTCGGATAAATCTTCGATAATATCCTGGGCCCAAGAAACTTCCTGATCTCCGCTACAAACTCTGGTTGTTTCCATTCAACCACATGCTCTGTACCTTGAAGGATCTACGGTGATCCCAAGTGCCGATACCATGCGGTCCCAAGAATGCGACTTCACTAAGCCAAAATTTGCACTTGTCAATTTGGCATACAATTTGTGCTCCCGTAGTGTCTCCAAAACAATTTTCGAGGATGACGTTCATGCCTTCTCTGACTTAGAGTATATGAGTATGTCATCAATGAATATCACTACTAATTGATCCAAATAAGGTTGAAAAACTCGTCATCGATCCATAAACGCCAAGTGCGTTTGTCGACCGAAAGGCATCACTACAAACTCGTGAGTGTCCATATCCGTCCAAATGCCATTTTGGAAACGCCTTCTTCACGGATCTTGATTGATAATATCCATTTGTTAAATCAAACTTCAGTACATCGTCGCTCCTCGAAGTTGATCAAACATTCGTCTATCCGGAGGGGATATTTGTTCTTGATGGTCACGCCTGTTAAGTCCGCGATAGTCTATACACAGTCTTAATGTGCCATCTTTCTTTTTGACAAACAAGTCACGGGAGTGCTCCCCACGGAGACGTGCTCGGTCGGATAAACCCACATCCATCACTTTTGTAATTGAGTCTTCAACTCTGCAACTCAACAGTGAGCCATTCTATACGGCGTATGCGGCGATCGGCGGTTTCCGGTAATACCGATGGTGAACCCAACTTCCCTATCCGGAGGACAGTGGTGAGTTCTTTGCGGGAAATACATTGTAGATATCCGATACTATGTCTTGATTAATTTGTGTCTCAACCTTAGGTTTGTTAATTACAAACGCCAAGTACCCTTGTGTTCTCTAGTGATCGTCTTTCCCGCTTTCATTCTTTGAAATGATTGGGGCAATCTTAACCTGCCACCCTTCCCGAAATTTCCACGCCAGGCTTACGGGTTCACATAGTTTAATGGACTTACGATGGGTCCATTTGTGCATGGTGTCGCGATAAACCAGCGGTTCATTCCCAATATAATGTCGTATTCTTTGGATATAGGGTAGTGAAGTATCAAACTCAAATAGTGAAAGTTTTTATTCCCATCAATTTTAATCTCGTGATGACATAGATAATATCTGCATCAAGCCACACTTCATAGAGGATACTTTAATCCATAGTATATGTTCCATGTAATGCATGCAATTGTACAAAATGGTGCGATAAATGAATGCTAAGACCATGGTCAAAGACAGGTATTTGAAGCGTAGTGGCGCACACAATTGGAACGGCGCATACGGAG
>CM071929.1:31857290-31953621 GCA_016081115.2 Rehmannia glutinosa | reverse complement strand
TGGTTTGGATACCATTTAGGGGCTGATCTTCAAGAGTTTGAGTCAAGAAGTTGATTCAAGAAAGAAGACTACATTTTAGATCAACCCGAGAAACTACTACGAGGTGGGTGGAAAAATTCTTTCAACTTCTAGGTGTTTTAAATTGAAAATATGCATGTAGTATTTTGATATTGAGCACTTGAGATATATATTATGTATTGCATGATATTTTCTTGTATCAAGTGGAAAAATTCTCAAGTGTTGCTCAAAAATGTGATTTATCGAAAAATAGGGCATACATGTACATTTTATTGTTATACTTGATGATATTTTGTATGAGAAGGATATGTATGTGTATGACTCTTGAAATCTATGTTTTGAATGATTTATAACCTGGACAAGTCGAGCATAATTGATTAAATTTCAACTTTTGGACTTAAAATGCAAAAATGGAAAGTTGGTGGACTTAATTGCAAGAAAATAAAACTTAAGGGACCCTCTGTAATTTTCGATTTTTGGGACTGAACTCAAGTTCAAAAATTATGCTTTGACATTTTAATAAAGTTTTAAGAGTTTTTAGATAAATAAAATCAACCCTTAAAAGCCCAAGGACTAGATTGTAAAATTCTAGAAGTTTAAGGGCTATTTTGCAATTTTCGAAACTGTACCAGACTCTAATTTTAAATTTTGAAATTTTAACTCTTAAGGGACTGGAAATAACATATTTTAAGTGTATTCCAAAAATCCAAGTGTTTAGAGCTTGGAAAGTAATTTTATAAAATTTGAGGACCAAATTGTAAAAGATTAAACTTGAGGACCAAAATACAATTTCCAGGACTTATGCAGTCCATGCACCTGGAAATACTAATTTAACTATAACATAATTATATCTTAGACCCAAGGTTCAAATTTCATAACAATTGACCCTAAAAGCCTTAAAGGCAATTATTTCAAAACGACAAAAATGAGATTTTTAAAAGTTAAGGGACCTAAACTTATTTCTTTTAAAACTGCTTTTGTCCCAATATCCTATTAACCTTAGTGACATTTTCCAACTGGAATCACATTAAAAGCCCTCCCGGTTTGTGAGTTCCGATTATTTTAAACTTAAGGCCGAAATGACAATTTTAACAAATTTGGGGCCAATGTGAGAATTTTATAAAAACTCGACCTCAAAACTTTAAAAACCTGAATCTCTGATCAATTTAGAGATTTTAGGAACTGACCTCATAATTTTTCAAGGTCGGGATATTTATTTATTCAATTTTTAACCCCAAAAGTATTGGTTTTTACAAAACGGGGCTAATTGTAAAATTTTCTTTTTATCAAGGACCTAACTCTAATTATTTTCCTTTTACTAAAACAGCCCTGGACCTCTGACTTCAATTTTTAATTAAAATATTTTATTTTCTCAAAAAACCCTTGACTTATCGGACCGCTGATCGATTAATACCCGATCACCGGCGACTTTCGCCTTGCGATTTGAATCTATAATGGACTTATGTTCCACCTAATATTTCAAGATATCGAAGATTTCTTATCCTCCCGATAATCATCTTCATCCAAATAACTCCACCAACGCCATAATTACCTTACGCAAATGTTTGAAAACTTTTCATGACCGCTTCCCGAATCAATATACTCGACGTCGGTTGACTACTTGAACGTGTATTTAATTTCTTCGCTGAGTCAACTTGGTGTGTCGAGCTCACGGTCGGGTGGATACGCTGAGGGGATGGAACCGGCAGCTCGGCTGCTATTCCACTCTTCTCGCCCCATCGTCCCTAATCCCGCAACGGAGGGACGAGTTGTCCAAGGGAGCGGTCGTAGTTGAGGTATAATCATGATTATGACGAATCCGAGCCTTGCTAGCTCCAACGTGGATTTTGTCTTTGCCTATGGAGCGATAAGGTGGCAGTCTTGACCATCATGAACGGGAGTTACAAGGAAGAACAAAGGAATCATTGCCCGATCCACACGATTCAATTTGAGTTGAACTAACGCTTGGTTGGCGCTACACTTCAGTACGCAACCGCTACTTGTAATGCATGGGTTGGCGCTACACTTCAGTACGCAACCACTAATTGTCTTGCATGGGATTGGCGCTACACTTCAGTACGCAATCCTCCTGTCTGCTTGAATCATCGTGCCTGTGTGACCACGAACTATTTCTCAAACTATATAAATATATTACTTAATATATATTTATCACGATGCTTGTGGGCTATGTATGAAAACATGCATCATACCTCACGCGTTTTCATACAACCGTTTTCTCGCATTAACTATATATATCGCCACACTTACACACGATCACCCCATCCACTGAGATTTCTGTCTCACTCCCTCCTATTTTCTAACCTTTAGATGAAGAGTACGTTGAAGACGTCGAACCTACCACAGATTGAATTCCTACTGTTGATGTGGAGCGACACTCCTTTTACTTTTATTGTTGTTAGACTTTTCATTTTATTCTGTTTGGACTGTAAGTTAAATTCGGATAATCTATTGGGTTGTATTCGGATTCCGTCGGACCTTAAGATGTAATTTGTACTTGTGTGTATTTTATTCCGCTGCATTAGACTCTATTTCACTTGGAGTTTGTATCATTGGTTTAGACTATTGAATTATTTCTGTTTAAGTGATTGATCGTTGTCGCGTCACGTTTGGGCGTGACAAGGTCTCTATAATTACTGGATCAATTTTGCAATTAAGCTTGTTAAAAGATATCTGAGCTAATATTTTTTGGTAATTAACCTAGAGTTTTTGCTACTTTAACAAATAAAAGGGAAACATTACTAACCACTAGAACAGATTTAATGTTGTCAGTAGTTAACAACAGTTCAAGTGATCCAATACGCTGGACTTTCAATAGGACATCTAGCAAATCTTGATCATGTTTTATTTCTCCCTCATTTATCCTTACAACATTTGCACGTTTTCGATCCTCAATGATGTTCCCAATTATCCTGTCCAATTCCTTATGCAACTTTTCAATCCTCCTCTTGGACCTGCTGATAAGATGATAAAAGAATTTGATAGAAGGATAAACATCAACCATATGAAAAGCTGAGGAAAGCTTCACATATTCTTTGAATATGGCTATGAGTGTATCTTTTTCATCACTCTTCTTCCCAAGGGCTGCCCTGGCCATGATATCATTATTTGTCATGTCAAGTTTTTCTGTCAAATTGATTGGTGATCCTTCTTGCAGAGCTATCCATTTGCAGAGACCTGCAGGGACGGATCCACAAATTTTTTGCAACGGTATAAAATAAATACAACTATAAATTATATCATGGCGACACACTATGTTAAATTTTTTTTATTAATATATATTTTTTTTAAAAATAAATAATAAATAGTAAATAAGAAACCCTGAAAAAAAAAAGAGAAAAGCTATGAGGGCATGTGCCTCCGTAGTGGGAAGTGTCACTGCCTCAAACCTGAAACTTCTTCCTCCCTTATCGGCTGGAATGATTTCACACGTCCGGGCTCAAGAGCTCTGACGTGCATATTTTCCGTAGTTGTCTCCAGTAATCACCGTATGGGGAAAATGCTATGTCTGTGTTGCCATAGCCACCAATCTCCGTGACAAGGAGCGAAGGCCTATTGGCGAAGATAATATCACGTGTTTTCAAGAATTGTTTTGCGATTTGGCAGGAAACGACAATGTTGTTGATTTCGCCGAGTTGCAGGTGCATTAGGGTCCATATTTTTTGGCTAAATCTCTTAGAATAAATTGGGGTGGATTTGAACCAGAAAAAGGTGCAAGTTTCAATTAAAGGTAATTTTCTTGGCCCTGGAGGGTAATTCAACTTAGGGTTCTTACTTGCTCTAAGTTTTTGAAGCATGAAAATGAATACAAAAATGAAAAGAAGAACAAGGAAATATGAAAACTCAAACTCCATGAGTATTTTTAGTTAGATGTTTTGGCTGGAGAAGGTTGATGTTTATTCCCATTCAACAATTGCATGTGTTGTATATACAAGTTGTTAAGACATTAATAGTGCTTTCACACAATCTATATCTATATATATATATATGTGTGTGTGTGTGTGTGTGTGTATGTATACGTCAAATGTATTATTTCGTGCTATGAAATGGTTTAAATGAAAGTTGGGTACTCTACACAAATTGCTTCATCAGACTTTTGACTTACAATTAAGATCACAATCACTTGAGATTTTGAGGTCTTAGGCAAAACTTAAGAGTAGTCTAGTTTAATGTATTGTTAAATCTCATTGTAATTTTTCAGTTCTTTGAGCTGCAAAATTAGTTATCAAAGTTTTATAATCAAACAATTCGAACATTATACTCTCAATAGATAATATGACCAACCAATTCAAAATCAACCTTGTAGCATACTTGATCTCATACAGATCTTCAGTAATTTTAATTTTGAAAAATTTCTTTTGGCGATAGCAACCGTCATGGGCATCGTAAATACATGTAGTTGAAAAAGAATCTAACACTATGCCTAGTGTAATACTTCTACTATAATATTACTTTCTTTTATTAGCACTTCTTTCGGTACCTTCAATTTCGAAAATAAATCACGATCATCAATATCAACATGTTCACTAAAACTTAAAAGATTAATAAGTTTAACAAAATATTTCTTCAATTCATCTTCGTCCCGAGTTTTAAATTTTTGGACTTTAAATAGATTGATCAATATACATATAATTATAACCAATACAAAAATAAAAAAATCCAGCTGAATGAGTGATATACTAACTATATTTAATATATGTCAAAGGTGACATTTCGTACCATGAAATGGTTTAAATGAAAGTTGGGCACTCTACACAAGTTGTTTCTTTAGACTAATTGACTTAGAAGATCATAATTACGGCTTTATTCAAGATTTTGAGGCGTTAGGTAAATTACTAAAATTAAGAGGTAATTAGAGGGTGTTTGGCTGAGCTTAAGCTCTTCAAAACATCTTATAAGATGTTTGAGAGTTTATAAGTTGTTTAAATTTATTTGGTAAATATTTTTAAAAAATATCTTATAAGCTTCTAAAATAAGATGTTATGAGCTTATAAAATGTTTTTAAAAAAGTAGGGAACCCCAACTTTTTTTCAAAATAAAATCTTATTTCAACAATCTCCTTTAAATTTGATTATATTAATTACAAAATTGACATTACTAACATCTTAAAAGCTCCACTATCTTATTTTATCCAAACACTTTAATAACTTATTCTTAAAATAAATTCTAACATCTTATAAGCTCTAAAAATATCTTATAAGATGTAGGAGCTTATAAAATCTGTTAAATAAACTTAGCCAAACACCCTCTTAGTTTAATGCATTTTTAAACCTCATTTTAATGTTTTAACTTTCTGAGCTATAAAATCACGTTATAATTAGGCAATTCTAGTATTTCAATCTCAATAGATAATATGGCTAATTCAATTCAATATATCTTGTACTTGATCTCATATGGAACTTTGGTAACTTTAATTTTGAACAACTTTTTTCGGTGATAGTAACAGCCACGGGTATTGTAAATGCATGTATTTGGAAAATGATATGATCATCTTATGACATAGTTAAATACGTATTTCTATTATAATATTAATTTGTTTTGCTTGCATTTCTTTCAATAACTTCAATTTTGAAAGTAAATCATGAACAATCAACTCATCAAAATTTCTAAAAAAAAATTATGAGATTAAAACAACATTTTATGTTCATACTCATCCAAGGTTTTAGACTTGTGGGCTTCAAACAAAAAGGCGAACATGGTTACACACTTACACTTACATATCCTATAAGTCAATGGCAAGATTTTTTTGTAGGAAAAATATTGGGTTGTTAACTCAATATTTATATTATACCATCAATCAATTATACAGCCAAATAAATTGTATACAATATAATCACATATATATAATCATTTCTATAGACTAATCAATTGAAATTACATTTTAAAAATGATCCATTGACAGAGGAAAAGAAAAGCATCACATCCACTATTATCATTATATTAATTTATCACAAATACACTGTTTCATTATCTTTTACTTTTCAAATCATCAATCACACATTCACACCCCATAATTATTTTATGAAAAAAGGAAAAGGAAGCTATCACATCAACATTTATCATTACATTTTAACTCATTACCACAATGAAAAACCAAATGATCACACCCCAAGCGATTCAATCAATGGCAGAGATGGGGGCGCAACCCGGGCCCCCCTCCCTCTTTCTAAATTTGTTTTTTTTACTAGGTATTTTTTTAATTTTTTTTAGTTAATATTTATGTGTATTTCTTTTAGTTTTTACCTGGTCCACCCCAATTTCGTGTATCGGCCCACCCCAAAATAATTTCTGGCTACGCCATTGTATTCAACCTACATAAATTACGAAATCACTACCAAACTAACATGAACTTCAACTGCCTCTTCTAAGAATGATTAAATGGCAAGAATGAATCATTTATCATTTTCTACAATGATGATTTTAACAATCGCATATTTGGGAGTCAATGAGAAGAACGCGAATAACATATAAATCTTCCCTAAGAAGTTATGCATGCATTTCATTTGGAAGTGTACCGGTAAGTTTTATATTGTTCGGTGAAATCCACTTTCACCATCAACAGTGATAATCAAATCATCAAAAACATACACGGTGGTTGCGTTCCTTCTCTACCTTCCACAGATAAGTTAGAATCCATACGCGACACAACATAACCAGTTCGTGCTAAAAATTTCATACCATGCCATTGGTGCTTGCTTCAATCTATTGAGAGCTTTCCTTAACTGGCTTGGGATGAACTCCGCTCTCAAATCCCCTTGGTTTATTCATGCATATCTCTCGATCCAGCTCTCAATGCAAGAAGAGATTCTTCACATTCATTTGCCACAATTCTAGTGAAGCATTTCCCCACTTTACTAGTTAAAACTCTAATCAAGCTAAAGACTTGTTTACCAATAGTCAAAGTACTAACAACTTTGAACAAACTTGAGGAGCAGAACACGAAAACCAAAACTTGGGTGGGGGTGGGGGTGGCTAAGACTTAATGTTAACCCATGAACACTAAATGCTTAACTTAAGCCTATTGTATGGAGGCTTCTGAGTTGGGTGCATCATTGTGTTAGGAAAGTGTGTAGTTGAGAAAATTTTGATATTTTTATGGTTCGAGGGTTACTAATCTCATAATCGGATGACTAGATAAGAGAAGAGCTCATGCTATTCAAGCATAGGAAAACAAAGAGAGTAATTTCCAAGAACTGAAGAAGAAATATAAGGCACACAGCCTTATGTAGTCCAGGAATTGTGACTGCCGTGAACTGAGTGTTGTAATGTTTGAGTGAAAATCCTTCTATTTAGAGTGGTCTTTGAAAAATGTTGTAGTGTATTTTGTGTAGAAATTATGAGTATGTTGCTTACTTCTTTGTGTCTAATATTGGTGCATTTAGAGTGAGTACTCGAATAAAGTGACCAAAAGCAGTATTGAAACGGAAACCACTCCATTGGTTGCTATTTTTAGGAGATCAAGTTTGTGGTCTAGCAGAAAAAACTGTTTGGTATTACCGAAGTACCATTCAGGTTGTTGAAGAAATCGCAACTAGAACTACAATAAATGGGTGATGCATATGGAGTCTTACCTTCAAGCCCAAGATGTCTAGGATAATGTGAGAGGAGCTAGAGTTGGGCCTCAACAGCAAGACTTTAATAATATGAAAAAGTGGAAGTCAGAAACAGAGAAGACCATATTACATTCAAGACCACTAAAGAGAAAGATATGCTGAAGCACAAAAGGGAAGCCAAAACACCAAAAGCAGCATACGACACGTTTAAAGCAATTTTCTCACAAAAGATTGATATGAGGCTACAACTCTTGGAAAATAAAATGTTAGCCATCAAGAAGGATGATATAACAACCAATCAACAATACCCTAAGGTAAAATCTCTATAGTGCGAGATTCTAAGTTTGATTCTAATTCTCATAATCATGAATCTAATATGAGAGGAATAATTATTCATGGATTAAGATCGAAGTACAAGGGTGGCCAACTCTACCCTTTCTTGAAGATTTTTGAAGACCTACTAGTAGACCATAAAGATTTGGCAATATATGGATGGATGGAGTCATTTATTGTCACAACATCGCTTGACACAAAAAAAAAAGCAACTAATCGAAGAACTCATCCTGACCTATGGACCCAAACCTGAGTGATGTATCCATAACCTAAGTGGAGATCCCAACTCAGGGATGTTGAAGAATCAACAAATAAGTTGTGGTTAGGGATGAAATGCCACTCGAACCCTGCGCTGATTCTTCACGAAATGCATTGAGGTGTAGCAATTGACTGGACATCGGGTAAAGCACTGGTTTGGTGCGAGCCATGAGAGTGGAACCAAACCGAGGCAAACTCTCAATACTAGATATATGCCTCAAGATAATAGAGGTGAATGTTAGCCAGCGAGACGATGGGGATAAGCTTCGTCAAGACTGGGCCTTTAGCTACCAAAAGGATTAGTAAATAAAGTTGCGCATTTAACTGCCATAACTTGCAAGATTTTTATCCCCAAACAAGCCGAAGACTTATCAGCAACTAACTTGGTGGTCCTCAACACCACAAAATTACTCCTCACTCAGTCCAAGACCAACATAAAACCACAGACATAAAAATGAAAACAAGCTAAGCAAGAATGTCCCAAATCCATTCCATTATCAACCATAATTCCAACCATCAGTCAGCCATCACAAACTAATTAAGCTTCTGATTTCATAATCAGTCTACTTAGCACCTTACAAAAATTCTGATTATATTTCTATTCAGCCAAAAAATCTTACAATGTAAAAAGAAAAGAAGACAGACAAGCAACATCCAAGCCAAGCTTCAAAAGCTATCATCACAAATGATTTGATTTTGTGCAATGAGTTTAAACTAGAAAATTACAAGCAGCGAAAAAAGCATGTAAATCAAGAAGCAAGCATACGTGATTAGTCCCCGATGTTCATCGCCACAGTTAGCCAGCTCCACTACTAATCCCGTGCAGACACGTGTAGACCAGATCACAAATAGCCCAGTTATCACCATGATCACCATTCCACCTTGCGGCACGAACAGTGAAAGCGCAGACAACATCACAATGGGCAACATACAGTACCCAATCAAGCTGAGACACTTGTACATATCCAAATTCCCGTTTCTGCCCGCGAGCATATTGAAAACAACGTAGAGAAACATCGACGCCATCGTTACCCATCCCAGGATAATTCCAAAATGTAGTTTTCCGGCGAGAAGCTGAAACAATCCGAACGCCATGAGGAAGATAAATGGGCCGGAGAGATCGGCATCCTCGTGGAGGTGGTGATTGATTCTGAAAGGGTTGATGATTGAGAGGGTTTTTGGTAGATTTGCTTGGTATTTATGCCGAGTTCTTCAAGAAGCGGGGCTCGTCCTCGAACCCGATGGAGCCCCCACCGCCACCGATGGTGGAGGGGAACTGTGGGGCTGCTGAAAAGGAAGTGGATGCGGCGGCAGAATTAACGTCGAATGAGAGGAAAGGGAGGCCGGGGTTTGAGGATCTCGGAGGTTGGAAGGGGGCGGTGGGGAAGCGGCGTTGCTGGGCGCCGGAGGGGGCGACTGGGTTCCCGCCGGATGGGAAAACCACGGGCGGCACGTTCGCCATGGATCGCAGGAGATCTGGTTCGAGTTTTTTGCTTTAATTTATCGAGGCTTGAGAAATGATTTCAACAGATTGTGGATGGAGATGTAAATAAGATGGAAATATGATGGCCTTTCTGAAAATGGAGCATTAAATAAAGGAGTGACACTAAACAGAAAAAACTCAAAAACACTAATCAAGCTATATTTAACGAAAAAAAGCTATATTGCATTATTATTTTATTTTTCTACTTTTAATATTAATAAAACAAAAACGCTCATTAACTTGATCTAAAATAATCAAAGTTGTGCTGTTTTATTTGTATAATAACAATATTTAAATCAGTTTACATTATTTAACGTTTTCCATCTTAATTATTAATGATTAAGAATATTCATTTGAAACGTTATATACGTGTAATAAACTTTTAATGGTGCAATGTTATAGATTTAGTGTATATTGAAATTGTACTAATAAAACCTTTATTATTAACATTTTTATGTGATAATAAAGTATTATTTAAAATATATTATAATTTTCTAAAAACTACTATGAACAAAAAAAAAATGAGTAAAGTATATATAATTTTCTAAAAGCTACTATGCAAAAAAAAAAAACAGCAAAATTTCATTTCAACATAATAGAAAGTATATAGTAAATCATTAAACAACAAATATGTATTTAGTAATTCATTAGATTTGATAGTAACCTTTGTAAGGGATTTAGATAATACTTAACATATGACATTTTTGCATTTTTACCACAATACAATTGGGGTTAGAGTGGCAATAGATCTAGCTTAATGTTGAATATTAGGGGCGTCAATTTATGATACGATGTGATAATCTGATACGAATTTGACATGAATTTTGAACGAGTTCAGGTTAAATTTGGGTCGACGCGTTAATACGGGAAAAAGTAGGTCACGATTAATATATTTAACTCATTTAGTTGTATAGTGGACGTGTTATTTTTCATATTTTGTGACGTTTTAGCTGTTACATGATGGAGAAATTATTGAATGCATTTTATAGTAATTTAATGTATTTTATTGTAATTTTATCTTTTTCTCTTCTTTTTTCGTGTCAAACTTTAAATGATATAGGTATTTCGTGTCGTAATGGGTTGCCCGTGTCATAAATAGTTCGGGTTCGTATCGTGCATTTTGATACGAATTATTAAACGTGTCGTGTTCGTATAAAACATGTAATACATGTGTGATAACACGATCCGCAAATACGAAACATGACCTAATTGACACTCCTGTTTTTTTTATCGAATGATAGTATTTTATTATAACAACTCAAAAATTAAAATTACAACTACAATCGTAGCCAACGGGCTAAGAGTCGACGAGACTAACTAAGAGCCAAACGGGGAATTGGTAAGACCAATTCAGATTCACAACATGGACTAAAAACTACCCACCCCAAACTAAACCACTCCACGCTGGGATACTTCAGCACTCCTTAAGGAGACTGTAACACACCAAAAAAAAAAACTGAAACCGGGCATGAGCAACCACTTCATACTGCAGAACAGAAAAAACTGATCCGTCTACGAGTTTCGCAAATCAACCGGAAAAAGAAAATACAAACAAAATAAGAAACTACAACAATCTATAGGTAAAAAACGAGAAAAAAAAAGAAAGAAAAAATAAAGATGCCTCTCCCTCTCCCAAATCTACTGACGCAGCCCATTGTCTTCTCAGCTTCGAGACACCTACGTGAAGCTTTGTCCCGTTTTCACCCTGGACCAAAAATTTCGGCCACCTTCGGACACCTAAAGGACCTCCATTGTTGACCCTCCAATAAAAGACATGGGGGGGAGGGGAAAGGATAAGGAGGGAGGGGAGGAGGGATGGAGCGATGTAGGAAGGGGAGGGAGGGGAGGAGAAATAGGTTAGGTTTTTCTTTTTTTCTTTTGGGGTAGATAGGAGGAGAGAAAAGTAGAGAGAAATGGAGGAAAAAATTTTGAACACTCGTGATGAATATGCCTAATTTTGAGTAAGCTCTTATACAAATTATAGGCTTCATTTTGATTTATGATTTTGAAGCTAAAAAAATAAATTTATAATTAAAATTATAGTTTATTTGTAATTTTCTAATATCATTAATTTTTTGTTTTGAACTATATATTGAATTAATGTAGTGAATTTCAAATTCTTATATGAAATTCTTTCCCAATTTGTCTTTCCAAATTCAATCCTCCCATAAAATACAAAATGAATTTGAGTTGAATTTGGGCTTTATTTTCCTATCATATTGGTCCATACCTAATTATTTAATTTTTTTGGTTCAGATGGTATTTATCTAAGTAATATTTTTAAAGAAAAAATAATAGTAGTTCTTTAAAAAATTATAATTTCAAATCATAAATAAATTAGTGGATTTAATGAAATTGTTTAATTTGAAATGATTTAGTGCATGACTGGGAGTATTTTTGAAATGAAATTGCATTTACAGGATTAATTTTTTAACATGGACCTTTTCCAATAAGTGCTTATAAGCAAAAATGTTACATGTTTAGTAAAAATATATTTTAATACAAGTCTCGCGGAAAGTGGTAAAATAAAACAAAAATCCAAAATCATGAATTTGCACTTTACTCTTATAAATTTTCAAAAGTCCATTTTAAAATAGCTTCCAAACATACAAGCTTTTTACAAATCAACCCTATATAATGTCAATCCCTCATTTTTTCAATTCCATATTTATCCATATGGTAACCCTATATTATGTATATTTTTAATATTTTCTACAAATAATCTAAAGTATAATTAATAAATAATTCAAAAATCAAGGATTCTACCTATGGGTGTAAAAGAAGCGAATCTTTTTTATTCGATTCGGCATTCGAATTCGAATATTAGAATATGAATTCAAATAAGAATATTTATTTAGATTCGTATATTATGTGAATACGAATATGAATGTATTGATATTCGATTCGAGTATTCGAAAGAATATTCGAATAATATTATATATATTTATATTTATACAAATCACTTATTATAATTTGTATGCATATAAGTATATATTTATTTATGTAGATTATTAATATATAATATACTATATATTTACATATAAAAGATCCAAACTAATAAGCACATATATAATTATATTCTTGTAGTATTTTCTTTTTGGACTCGACAATAGACCCTTTTTTTTTTGTAAATTTAAGCACATGTATTTGAATTAATATGTTGTTATCATAATTAACAAATTATTTTTGAAAATTTATTGGATACTCTCGGAAAAAAGATGAATATAGGTTAAGAATTTTGGATATGAATATTCAAATTGATTCACATATATTCTTTTTCCTCTTTCCTTAGGCAGTTGCTTCAGGAGAGAAATGCAGGGAAACAGAGCGTGGGAAAAGAGAATAAGTTAGTGAATATATTTTCAAATAAGAATAAGAATTAGTTTTCCGATTCGAATATTAAAATAATATGGATAAGAATATTTTCTAAATGAGTCAAATAAAAATGGAATACCTCGATACCGACTCAATTTATACCCCTAATTCTACCTATACAATCAATTTTTTTTTCTAAATCAAAGATTCTACCAATTTATTTTATTATAATCTAAAAGATAAATATTAATCCAAAAATCACTAAACAATCTATTTATATAATCTAAAAAATGGAAGATATACTTGTTGGATACTTTTGATTAATAATATTAGCACAATTAACTCGAGTAATATTTTAGGTATGACAATGGGCGAGGATAAAATTTGTATTGGACATATTATCCCCTCCCCAAAATCTCATTCTAATTATCATTCTCGTATTATTCTCCGCTTTGGATATCCGTGCGGGGAGGAAAATCTCCGTTCGGGAACCGGGTCCCCATTTTGCATTTATTAATAAAAATTCTTTAAAATAAATTCTTTAAAATAACCAATAATTAAAATAAATAAAATAACATAAAGTCCTAATTTCTAAAATTAAGAATGAGAACCAGTAAACCTTAATGGTTTAGTTTTTATAATTAATAAAAAATAAAATTAATATTAATAATCTATAAATATAATATATATATTCGAGATGAGGATGGTGATCCCTATTTTATCTAAGCGAGGCCATAGATGAGACATACGAGTAAGTAGATGTTACTCGCTGTGGGTAGTGCCTCCGTAGGATTGTGACATGTGCCCCATTTTAATTTTCTTTTTTGAAAAAAATACATGATATATCATAGTGGGCGACACTTTGGAAAATCACGAGAGGAGTTGAACACAACTCACTTGAGTAGCATCAAACACCCCGAGACGGAGATATAATACCATCCCCATCCCTATTCTCTTCTAGAGAATCGGGGAATCCCATTTCCAAATTAAGTGGCAATTCCCCGGTCCCCGGTCCATTTGGTCCATTTTATTTGGGTGCTAACGTAGTGGTTCCTCGCGGTAAAAAAATATAAAATATGGCTAAACTTTAATAAAATTAGCACAAATCCCGTGTAACTTCTACACCTAAAGTTAATTTGGAATGGTTTCCGAAGTTCCAAACCCAACTGTTCTGCATAGCTGTTGGAGTATTTGGTTTTAAGCATTTTATCGTTTTCATGTTAGCATCTTTCACCCGCAGTTTGAGCCAAAGCGAAATGGCGGCCATAGCTCGGCTTCATCTTCTCCATCCATCTCCTCTCCCCAAACCCTCAGCAATCCTGTCCAAGTTTTCTCGCCCCTCACCTTTCTTCAACACCAATAACGACAGCAATCCCCGACACAACGGCGGCCGCAGCTCCTCCGGCGGCTACCGTAAGCTCTCCACTACATCACCACTTCGCTCCAATCCCGAGGTCTCTCCATCTGTGTTATATTTATTATTTATTTTCATTTTTTTGATATATATAGTTGAAATTTGACACTCCAGATTTTGATTGCAGAGCAGTAGTTCAAGTACTGAATCGAGCCAGTCAGTAGTTGGCGATCTTCTGGACTATCTCAATGAGTCCTGGACTCAGTTTCATGCTACTGGTATCGCATTTTCTGTTTCTGAATTATGCAATTTGAAAGAATTCGATTTAATCGTTGAGCAAATCTGTAAACGCCTCAGGTTTTAATGTGCTAACTTTATGTACTAAAAGGAGATTCCTATTTTTTTTTTTAAACTTCAACATGGTGTTGGTAAATTGACTGAGATGTGAGAGAACCTATAGATTAAACCCCCTTGTTTTCTTGGTATTATTAGGCCTTCAAAATACTTTCTAGGTCGAGAATGAAATCATCCTTTATATTTCTTAGGTTTCGATTGAGATATTTACAATCAGGAAAATGTGCGGAAATGAGTGATCTGGTAGAGATGACAAGAGGTATGAGGACAGAGGAAATGCGTGTTCATGTACAAACTAGAAAAATAAATAAGTTTAAAGTTGTGGTCCGGAAATGGATATGAACAATGGCCTAATTGCACTGCTATATAACTAGCACGTCATGTTGAATTGCCCGTGAAAGTAAATAACTTTAAGTGATAAAGGCATAAAGCAATGGGGAAATTCGGTTGGGCCCTTCACATAATGAGGAAAAATTAGTTGCTTCTTGTTGTGTGAATTTTATTTAATGATGTCAAAATTGATTGTTCCTACTAACACGTAACTTGGAAATTTAGTTGCCAAGCTCTTCACATTAAGTCATTTCACTTGCTTAGATTAACAATGAATAATCCTCTTTCACACTATAGCAGGCATAGATTTTGTTGATGTTGAACATGAGAGTCAATATTACAAAACTAATGAAGCAAATATCTGGATAGATTTATATGCATCATACAGAATAACAAAAATCTTAATGGTCAGTAACATGAGCAGAATACAAAGTTGAAATTGTGAAATGTCATCTGGTTTGGGTTCTCAACAAGATTTTAAAATTAACAAAGAATCTGGTGTTAGCAAATTGTTAGATTGTTTACATGTTGTATGGGATTTAAATTTCTGACGTTCCCAGGAAAATCTATGTATAGAGCACATGCAACTCAAGTACTCAATTTCTGCGGAAAAGAAATAAATTAATAGGTTCCTGTTTCTTTTCTTTTTTCCTTTTTTCTGGTAAAACTGTAATTCACTGTTACTCTTAATTCGTTTGTTAGCTGAAGCAAAACGACAACTAGTTGCTGCTGGATTTCATTTGCTGAGTGAGAATGAAGAGTGGGAACTGAAGCCTGGTGGGCGATATTTTTTTACGAGGAATATGTCTTCTTTGGTTGCGTTTGCCATTGGGGAAAAGTGAGTAAAATGTATCTTGTACATTATTGAAGCTGTATTACATACATACATCATTGTCATGCCTTAGGCTCCAGGATCCTGATGTGCCCGAGACTCTCAATTTGTAAAGATAAATGGATTTCTTCTAGTAGCTTCTCCAAATGACTTCCTTGACTTCTTCTTTCTTGTTGTCTCTGTTTCATCAATGTACTTTATGGGTTATGCTTGTGGCCTACGATTTCAAAATATTCCCCCCACCCCGTTTTCTCTATTATGTTAGTTAATGAAAACCCTATATTAGTCTTTCAGGTATTCAGTTGGCAATGGTTTTCATGTGATTGCTGCACATACAGATAGTCCATGTCTTAAACTGAAGCCAATGTCTGCATCATCCAAATCTGGCTATCTTATGGTCAAAGTACAAACTTATGGTGGTGGTTTGTGGCACACTTGGTTTGACAGAGACCTAAGTCTGGCTGGACGGGTTATTGTTAGAGCTGATGATGGTTCCTTTTCCCATAAACTAGTCAAGATAAAGAGGCCTTTACTGCGAGTGCCTACACTTGCTATTCATC
Organism: Rehmannia glutinosa; assembly: GCA_016081115.2. Taxonomy (NCBI): domain Eukaryota; kingdom Viridiplantae; phylum Streptophyta; class Magnoliopsida; order Lamiales; family Orobanchaceae; genus Rehmannia; species Rehmannia glutinosa. Next base: position 31,937,213 of record CM071929.1, on the reverse strand, counting down.
TTGACAGGTCTGTTTTCTTTTTCTTCCAGAAAGTCACTTCCTACACTCCTATTTTCTTGCTAATATTTCACACAAAAATACAATCTGAGTTGAAATACTGTTGACCACTCATAGCTACATAATGCTTTTTGTTGTGATAGAGTGGTTTTGATGGGTTAGGACTTAGGAGAGCATATTGTGATCTTTAATTGAATGATTTGTAGTCAACTTTTTTTTTGGTAGGAAACAAAAACATTTATTGAAGAAGGGTGAAAAAAAGGTGCAACAGGACGAAAAGTCCCAATTAAAACTTAGAGACTACAAGACACAGCTCCATTCTCTCATAATGTCAGATACAGAAAAATTCTTAAACGCTTTCTGATTTGAAATCCCCGGTTTCTGTTGGAGAGGCCATTTCCAATGGATTTTGAGGGATGGATAATCCCACTTTTCGTGTACCTACTGAACTACTTGGCTCATTTGACTGAGTCATTACTGATTTGAGTTGTAGTTGGGATATCGGGAATTGCCCAAAAAAACAAAAGGAACCTAAGCACGTTTCAATTTGTAGCCTTTAACCATCTTTCTGAATTTAAGGTGGAAGAATCTATGTTCCTAGCTACTTTGTCCTCTGTTTTGATTGATTCATCTGTTAGTGTTTATATGTGATGGTGCCCATAATCTCTAAACCATTGGATACACCAAGTATTATCTGATAACTAGGTTCAAGTATTAATTTTACAGAATCACACTTGGAGGATGTTGCTGCAAACAGTTGAAAACAGAAGTTAATGTACTTTGTAGTGCAGATGTGCTCTTCCTTTTCCTTTTGTGTCTTAATGTTTTAAATAGTTGGTATTGGAGAAAATTGAGGCACTCATCAACACACTCTTGTTTTTATTTTTATTCTATGCTTGTCAAAGTCTATCTTAAACATATTTCTGCCTCTTCTTTTAACTGAGAGTTGCATATTGGGTTAATTTACAAAATATTTTCTCATTCTAGGCAATCTGCAATAACTTTTCTTTTTTCATTGATTAGCTTGACTTTTAATTCTTAATTCTGTGTCTAATTACATGTAAACAATTCTGAAAGCCATTTAGTGTGAAAATTCATAATTTCTGTATTACTACATTCGTGAAGCCTGATGTTTTCTAAGGATATTATCAGTTTATGTAGCTTATTTTTCTTATAGGCTATTCCGTACAATGAACAACTGTGTTATATATTTTGGTTCTTAAACTAATTGTGGCGTCACTGATGTTTGTGACTTTTATGTCTGCTTCGTGATTGTTAGGACAGTAAATACAGATGGGTTTAAGCCAAACCTTGAGACCCACCTCATTCCACTTTTGGCTATGCAAGCCGACAAAACATCCTCTGAGCCCGATGACAAAGCTATTGCATCATCTTCAGAAGATGCTCACCACCAATTGCTCATGCAGGTATGTCTCTGATCTTATATTCTGTCCTGGTATATCTGGAAAACTTGGAAAAGTTTCAATGAAACTGTGGTGAACTTCAAAGCATGGTGATGTTTCACTTTTTTGGGTTTAAGTGGGAATAACTGCAATAGTAGTATTATAACAAATGTAAACCATAATAATGTTCAGAACAGGTAATAATTTTCCCAAGAAAATTATCGTGGTTCTGTTTGTAGGTATCAACCTTTAAAAGTATCAACTTTTTAAAAGCATTGTATAACGGGGGCGCAAAAGCATTTTTTGAGATTTTAAGGGCTTGTTTGGTTTTATTTTCATGAAGAATTATCATTTCCAGTATTGTTAATGGACCTTATGGGTTTTCGTGTGAAAGAACCATGTTTGGATAATTGAGGTGAGATAGAAAAGTAAGTGAATTAGAAAAGTTCCCTTGAGGTTTAACCTAATTACAAAGAATACAAGAGTGATTAAAAATTACAAATATTTCCTGAACGTTTGTTTCTATTTTAGAAACTAAGCCTATTGTGGTGTATTTGTCAAATAAAGATATAATTTAAGGAGGTATATATAATACCTCAAGAGGGTAGTCGTAATTCTGAAAGATAAATGATTTTCTTTTCTTTAATTAGGCTAAATCTCAGGGTATTTTTTTGGTTGTGTATTTCTGTTTTTTTTTTTTTCTGTTTACTAGCAAAATGTGATAAAAATTGAAATGTAAGTGGTTGTATGTTTTATGGGGCATTATTGTCATAATTTATGCATTTAATAATTATAGAAGTTGGTCGTGGTAGGATCCACTATGAATTTAATTTTGATATGATAATTTATTAGGATGATATGTAAGTGGTAGGAGTGATTACCATGATGTTTGGTAATAATAGTATATTAATTAGACGAAATTTTGGTCCACCTTGAATATTTTATTTGGTTATGATAATTTATTAGAATGATGAGAAAATAGTAATATTAAGTAGATGTAAGTGGTAGGAGTGGGTTCTAGTGGTGTAAAATATGGTTGAAAATTGAGAATATAGGATAAGAAGTGTTTTAATAGGAAAATGAGAAGATAAAATGGGTCACTTCCAGTGAAATTGGGTCAAACAAACATGATGTGTATTTTTTAAATAATATAAAGTGAAAAAACCAGCACTCAAAAATAAAATTATAATTTTGGGCTCTCAAGTCTTTTGGTACGGACTTTGCGCTTTTTTCATATGCAATTTCTCTTGTGACCCTACATCTGCAAGAGTAAAGGAATAATCAGAAACTTCCAAAACATTTTTGTAGTATATTACAGAGTCTTGCTAGATTTATGTAACATAAATGTACCAATTAGAAGTTAATTTTCAATCAGCCACATCCAAATGCTTGGTTGATATAGATGATAACATTTAGGCAAAATAGTTGCCTGTTTAGGATAGTTTTCCTGGTATGTGTCAGGCTAACCTTCTTTGTATAATATTGTTCTTTTTCAGATATATACGAATATATCTTTTCTCAATTGCATTAAATGAACAGTTTAGATGAAAGAATAATTGCTTCTGGTAAACTTGATATGATGCTAAAGGATTTTATTTCAACAGTGCACTAATTTTTGTATGCATTATGGGAGATTGATTGTTTAAAAAAATTGAGGTGTCGACATTCACTTTACGATATTATCATTAAAATTGCTTCTCCATGCAAATGCTGATCTCGTGCTATGCGCTTGCTAAAAACTATTCACATGTTTCTTCTTCTAATCAATGTTCTCTAGAAAAAATACTTTGGTGATTCTACATGTCCTGGAGTATAAATATTCCGATAGATTGCAAAACATCAAAGGCATCTTGCAGTTAAACATTCCGTTTTTCAGATCTTGTCCGATGAGCTGGGCTGTAAGGTTCAAGATATTGCCAGCATCGAGTTAAATGTCTGTGATACTCAATCCAGCTGTCTTGGAGGCGCTAATGATGAGTTTATATTTTCTGGAAGATTGGATAATCTGGCTTCAAGTTTTTGTGCATTGAGAGCTCTTGTTGATGCCTGTGCCTCTCCTGAAGGTTTAGCAGATGAGCATGCAATTCGAATGGTTGCGTTATTTGATAATGAGGAGGTAAATTACTGTTTACAGTATAATTTTGATCTTCATGCAGAATCATGTCAATCGTATGCTCCTTTGACAGAACAGCATAAAAGTGCTACATGAATCAACTCTTACTGTTTTTCTAGCCGGTAAGAGTTGACGTGGCTTGTGTCCTTTTGATCACATTGACTCTATAGCATAACAGGATAATTGTGTTCTCTTATAGTTTTTTGCTCCCTTCTCCTTTTGAAGAACTATAGTTGATGTCAGTCAGTGTTCCATTGAGGACAGGCATTCTTTTGTACTGTTTTGTTGGGATGTTACCCTATGGGAAAAGGGTGCTATCAGCTAGTGTTTCCCCAAAAACTTCTATGTCCCACTATACTAGAGCGATCGTGCTGAAAAGGTATACTAGAGAAGAAGAAGAAGAAAGGAAAAGAAAGAAAAGACTTCGATGGTCTTGCAAAGAAATGGCTGGAGTCACCTTTTCAACCAGATTCATGCAAGAAATGGATTTTCGCATTGCAGATGAGGGATTCTTCTCCTACCCAAGAAACCATGTAATCAGTCAAGTCATTTCATGAAATATGGTTGACCATCAACCCTTAACACTAGGCCCCTATGCATGAACTTTGAAAATCCCGTCCACCACAGTAGCAGATTCTGTGAAAATTCAGTAATCGCCTACCGATATTGAAAAAGAAAAATGGCTAAAAGGAGTGCTTACGAATTTTACTTCCTCTCTAGGCCAATATAGACACCAGATAGATGTTTATCCGAGGCACACATGAAATCGATCATTATTGTTCATTCTTTGCTGTGGTATAGTTCATATTCAAAGAAAAGATGCCATAGGGAGAGGATTCTTTATGATATTGAGACATGAGAGAAATTTGAATGTGTAAATTCCAGAAGCATTCAAGTCAGATAGATGAATAATAACTGGATAGAATGCATGAGGATTTCCTCAGTCCGTTATCTTTGAATCTCCTACATGAAATAATATATTAACGAAGTGAAATCAAGGATAAATTATTTCAATAACCACTTCATGTTGTTACAGGTTGGTTCAGATTCATACCAGGGAGCAGGTGCGCCAACTATGTTTGAGGCCATGAGACGAATAATTGCTTGTTTAGGTCAACAATCTGTTGGGGAATGTGGCTTTGCACGAGCAATTCGTCACTCTTTTCTTGGTATGGTGACCTTTCTGTGGCAGGAGTGTTCATTTTCTATTCTTTTATATATCTGTGAAATTTGGTTTTGTTTTTCCTCAGATTAAGTACCAATCAATGTTGATCTAGTTTTCATATACAACTAAAGATTTTATCAATAAATGAAAAACTTGTGTGATTATGAAGCATGAAGTCGACGTAAGAAACACCTTTCCACTTGGAGGAAAGACTGAGAATTGATACAAAATATATATCACTATAACACTTAATGTATATGGGAGATGACTTATGAACATGTCCAAACCTTTCAAATACATGCTCTCTTAATAAGTTCAAGTGGTTCATTTTCAATTAATTTTTGAATTAGATAGTTTTACTCATTTGGCCAGCTTGCAAAGACCTCAGGCATTAGAGCTACCTTGAATTTGTTATCTTATATTTGAGCGGTTAGTCCTAAAATAATTGAGCATCTCTCTGCCAAGTTCAATATCTCTTTCTTTGTGTATCGGTAGGTGGGAGTGGAAATGGCTGGGTTAACAAATCCTTTACATGATTTAGTAGACCAAGAAGCGAAAGACAGAAATGATTTTGTTCATTATTATATGTATAATATCTCCTGTCTAAACATCTTATGCTAATCTTGTGTTTGCTCTATATTTGATCACTGCTGCAGTGTCAGCCGACATGGCTCATGGAGTCCACCCCAATTTTGCGGATAAGCATGAAGAAAATCATCGGCCTTTGTTGCAAAAGGGGCTTGTGATAAAGCATAATGCAAACCAACGCTATGCTACAAGTGGAGTTACATCTTTCCTTTTCAAGGAAGTTGCTAAAATTCATAATCTTCCTATTCAGGTGATTAAACTTTTACTTGAGTTAATGCAACTAAATAAGGAAGGAGAGTAAAATTTGAAAAAATATTTGCTTCTTGTGTACTGGTTTTTAATGCACGTTCTCATGCTTTAATGATTTCTGTCCTTTATGTAAGTTGGTAATTTCTTAATTGATCATTTGGAACTTAACAAGTTTAGTGTTTGACTTCATAGCAAACTTGGCTTCGAACCGAGTTAGCATCATACCCTATTAGGACCGAAAGTGGTCATTGCAAACTCCCTCACTCAAATACTTGATGTGCTTGTTGCGTACAATCCTTGGCCCTAGGCCCCACTCAGCAAGTACAAGGCCAAGTTAATGACTCCAAGTTGGTTTCATTGGTACCATTCTGAGGACTTTGGTTCGACTCTTGGCCTTTCTGCGTCATGGATCCTTGGCAAACTATGCTTCAGCTTAAGCTTATCTAGACAAGTAGGAGTTGGAAATGGACTTGTAAATCACTCGCATAAATATCCCACAATTGATGTGGAATGGACATATATAATGCATAACCAGATGCATTTAATCGTTGGTATGTTCTTTATTGATCCATTGTTTGTCTGTCACGGGCATGAGATTGTACCTTCTAGCTCAACATGAATTAATTACTATAGGTCACTGCCTATGTTTAAATAGTTATATGTCAGCGCTGAAGATTGAATCTTCTCACAGAGAATTGTTTTTCTTATAAGTGGTCAATTTCAAATAATTAAACATCAACTTGCGTTTATTGCCGATGATCACTATTTCTTTCATTCTGGCATTAGTATATTAATGCAACTTTCTTGAAATGGCCAAAAAATTTCCATGGCAATTGTTAACTGGGGATGTATTTTTGTCGTTAATGATATTTAATGTTGTATAATCCAATCTTTACATATACAATTGGTGTATAGACAATTTCTTACTCACTCTTCTTCTCTTAGAAGTTTTTGAACTTAAATAAAGGCATACATACAGGTAAAATGGAATTAAATGCCCGTTGTCATAGCGCTATACATAAAATGATGACTTCCCTGAAAATAAAGAAATAAAATAAGAGGTGGAAGTAGTGTATTTGTATAACCAAGTTGTGTAATTTTTCTAACTGATGTCTAATATTGTCATAATCCAAACACCGGTGGTTACGCAATGCATTATCGTATCGTATGCAGGAATTTGTTGTAAGAAATGATATGGGATGTGGGTCCACTATAGGTCCCATACTGGCTTCAGGAGTTGGAATTCGTACAGTTGATTGTGGCATACCTCAGCTATCCATGCACAGGTGAGTGTTTAAACATATACACCTATATCACAATTAGGGGTGTTAATGGGTCTGGGTACCCACCTCATTCGGGGAGGGTATAGGGCGGGTAACAAGTGTTGATTATTTAGACCCTAATGAGTCTGGGTCGGGTAACGGGTTTAGTAGGGCTCGACCCAGATCCGACCCATATAATTAGTTTATACACACTAGTGTGTATATTGTTGTTTAAGAGCTCGTGATTTATATATGTTGTTAGTGTTTATTTCATAATTCATATAATCTCTCTAATCACAGATTACAATCATAGCGCTAGAAACATTCTCGGATAAAGAAGCCATTTCATCAATGCTTCTACATCTGTTTCCTCGAAATTCATTTTGCATATTTAGTCCTAAAACGCTATTCGAATTCATTTCTCATTTGCTTTCTTATTTCTAATTGCAGTGTGAGGGAAATCTGCGCAAAAGACGACGTGGACATTGCTTACAGGCACTTCAAGGCATTTTATGAAACGTTCTCGAGCATTGACAAAAAGCTGAATGTGGATTTCTAGCTTCGCAATGAAGAAAATATTTTCAAAAAGCTATGCAGACCACCAAGCTTCTCTCCGGTTTCTTTCCTGTCTTTATTCTTCCCCCTCTTCCTTTTAGGTGCAAGCTCAGGTTGGTTAGAGAGATAAATATGCACATGCACACACACTGGAAAAAAAAAAAAGAATAGGGGTTTAAAACTTCTTTATTCTATTTCTGTGAAATTACAGAAACGGGTATTACTGGATTGCAGATATAGATGCGACGAATAATGACATAAACTAGAAAAACATTCAACAGCTCATAGGCTTTTCACATAAATGGTAGAACATCAGCAAGGAAATTCGAATAGGTTTCGAGACTTGTTTTTTAGTTGTGTTTCTGTGGGCGAGGTTTATTGCACTTCTTTTGGCCTGTAACTGAACTGGAGCTGATTTTGAGTTGGAGTTCAGGTATTTGATGGGTGTTTGCTTCTAAAAGCCTCTGTTTTAACTCAGATAGCAATTTCTGATTCTCCTGGTTGAGTCGTTCAGCTTTCTTGCGCAGCCTTCGTTCTCACGCATCATCTGACAGTTTTCCATGTACAGCTCAGAGTTTTGCTTCTCCATCTCCAACTTTTGAATGGCCTGCAAATCAACAGAAATGTAATATTCAGACACCTATGTCTACTAGGGTTGGAATTGAGATTTTGAGACCAAAGGTGAGCTTCACAAATGTTACCCAAAAAATTGATATATTTTTTTATCGATGATAATACTATAGTGTTATAACATAAATTTTAAAATTAAAACCATAGATAAAATAAACCATATAAATAATAAACAAATAAGTAAGCAAATTGTGTCCCAAAAATTGGAATATATAAAAAAATTGTAGGTGTTCATATATATCTCATGATGTTCACATGTGCTCTCGGGCTAGGTGTGTTTATGTATACATAAATAAAAGTTGGTGTCCCAAAGAATTTGCGACATGAGACAATTGGTTCATGGGATTCATATGAGTGAAACATTCTTGAGAGTGTGTGTACGTGTGCGGTGTGCTTGTGTGTGTGTGTGTGTTTTTTGTGTGTGTGTGAGCTTAATGGTTGAAAGTGGAAACTAACCTCTAGTAGCTACTTGGAATAATATTAATCCTGATTGGGGCAGCTGTGTAGTGTTACTAAAACCACAGCCATCTATTTATACCATCTAAATTGATATATTCACTATACCAACGGCCACACGAGAAGAGTACTTGTGCTCATAAAGCAGCCAAAAACTTATCTGTAAAGCCTAAATTCTATCCTTTGCTCATAATAAAAGTCATGAATACATGCTTTAACCGTCTCAAAGTGTGAAAACCAGTTCTTTAGGCCATATAGCACGTGGAATTGTTGTATGTAATTTATATAAGGTATGTAAAAGTGTGAATTGAGGGGAAACAGGACAGGGAGCAGTTGGAATGTTAGTGTACATAGGAAGATTTGAGGGCAGAAGAGACAATTATGTCACCACAAACATGTGTTTGCAAGGTAAGAAACTATGAAGGTTGTTACTTCCAATGCTCTTTCATGCTTGTATTCTAGATGGAATGAAACTTGAAAATTTTCGGCCTAGAATCTAGAAGTATAATTTATGTTGCGATTATTTGATGTTATTTTACCATTGTAAATCAATCATTGCTGATACTCGAAAACAAGAGAGACGTCATACATCACTCGTTGCATATACTCCAGAGAAAGAAACCATCGTACATCACTCATTGGTGATATACTCTAAAAGAATATTTAGTATTTTCCATTTTTTTGAGAAATAAAAAGCTTATATGATCCTAAAGTATGCTATTTGAGAGTTCGTAAGTTGTTTTAGAGAAGTTAAGAAATCCCACCTTGTTTTGTTGCAAAAAGATATCTTATTTCCACAATCTCTTTCAATTTTAATATTTTTTCTTGCAAAAATGTTACTATGGAAACTTCATCATTATATTTGAACAACTTATTTTTCAAAATAAGATCCAACATCTTGTAAAACATTTTAAATAATTGTTTGACATGCATAAGCCAGATTTCAAAAAATTTAACTTCTATTGTTAAATCAAAACCAACCCACCAGACCACGGATTAACCGATTAAGTCAAAAGATATAAGCACATAAGCATCCCCAACTTCTAAAATTATCAAATTAAAGTTGGAATTTGATATTTCAAATTTCAATTCAAATGCATTATATCATAGGATGGAATAGTTTCTGGGTTGAAACTTGATCTGATCATTGTTTCAGGAAAAACCAGGTAGCTGAGCGCAAATTGAATAGGGGGAATGGATGAACTAAAAATATCTAGGCATATTTTGATTGGTTGAATATTTATTAAACTTTGAGAGTTTGTCTTTATCAATACAGTTCACGTTCTTTTTTTTTTAGTAGTTTTAAAACATCACTAAGTTTTTTTGTAATTAGCCCAAACCTCGGGTATTTTTGCAATTATCCCTTTCAATAATCAGTAAGAGGAAAAACAACCGCAAGCTCATTCGTCATGGAGCCGTAATTTCCGTCACCCTTCCAGATGATTTAGTAAGACAGTTTGACGTGTGCGCGACACAAAATTTCCCAAGGAGGGATAATAGCAGCACTAGCTTTCACCAACGCCTCTCCGATAAGCAAGTTGCAATTTGAGGACCAAATTTATCTTAATGCACGTCGTACCAGCCCGAAAATGCCATTAGATGAAATAACAGTTAGTCCATATAGTCTTCGCATATAAACCATTACCCAAATGAGAGTATCACTCATATTTCATAGGCTCAACTGTTGCCTATATTTTTCAACAAATACCAATGCTAGATATCTGAGCAAACTTAACGGAACTGTAAAAAGATAAATCAAGCAGCAATGATGTTGAAAATGGATAACTAGTCATACAATTAACTTTCATGAGATTCAATGAGTTATTTAAAGCAAACACTTTGCAAGGACGATAAATTGTATTCAGAGCTCTAAACAAGTCACAGTTAGCCCAAGCACCAATGTCAAAGGCCGATACAAATAGCAGCTTACTCGTCAAGACATCCTTCATTCTGCATCGCTTTGCCTTACGCACTACTGGTGCTGCAACAAAACAAAACCAACTTATTTACAACATATATATAAATATATATATTCAACTCCATCATATCCAATAAAAACATGATAAAAACCAGAAAACAGAGGTCAATTAGGTTTGGAAGATACCTGTGCCTAACATTGGAAAATGAGTTTAAAGCTCTGACATTTTCCTCTTCCTGTCTTGATTTTCATCATCATCATGAGCAGTGGCAAAGCAGAGCTCTAGGGAACTCAATTCAATCTTTTTGCAGTGCCACTATCAACAAGCTCCGTCCAACAACAGAGCTATGTTTAACTGAGAATGGCTGAATGGACCACAAGGACAGAATGCAGATCAAGCACCACCATTCAGCATATCTCAGTTTCTTATGCCTGCACCCTAGCCAGTAGGGCCGAATATGCTGCCCTAGCAGCCACCACCACCAAACCAAGCCCAGCAGTATCCTGCTAGGGCGCAGGCATCGCCCATGCCCCTCATCGGGGCCGGGCTAATCCAAAACTGTTATCGGGTTGCTGCTGATGAGACTGAAAAGAGAACGAGCAAAGGATGTGATCAAGACTTTCTTTCGGAAAATATGTGGGTAAAACTAGATGATTATAATATAATACACAAACACATCAGATTATTATGTGTTCTCTTCTTTGTCCTAAAATGATTGGCCCTGTATCAATGAAGCCAGTAGCAAGGATCATAAATGCAATAATCATAAATCACCTTTTCAGAAACCAAGCGATAAGTTTTGGGAAATGATGAAGAATGGGTAAGATGCTACTTTCTTATTTTGCCCAGAATCATTTCCCTTTCCAGGGTGATCTTTTCTCAGGAGGACTTGGTGGATGTCCAATAGGGGTTAGTACTTAGTATGATACTGAACCTAAATTGACATAGAATTAACCACTAAAAATGGGCAATTCAACGTCACTGGAGGTCTTGCCAGCAGAGGGTGCTCCACCCATCTCCATGTATCAAAAGATCTCGTGCATTTTGGCAATTCTTCAGTTAAAAAAAAGCACCAATATACTAAACAAGGTTTTACATGCAATAACGTCTGCTACTTTCAGGAAACGAGAAATGGAATGAAAACAATTTTATTAGATGGATTAGACATGTCGGGTTCGGGTTACCTGTGAATAAATAGGTCGGGTTTGGGTTCAAAATTCTGGCACGAGTAATTAAACCGGTTGGGTTCGGGTTGGCAGATTCTGACCAATGAACCCGAACCCGGGCAAAACGAATTGCCACCCCAACTCGAAATGGATAGTAAAATTAAGCAAAATTATGCTTTGTATTCCATGCAAAACAGAGTCCTCTCCACTACCAATCGATGAAAAGCTAAAAAGTAATAATGTACCCTCCAAAAGCCTCATATAAACTATGTGCATATTTCCTCGTTTTGTAATTCATATTAGCATTTCTCTAATTCTAGGTATTTCATATTCAGCAGGCAGCTTGAAAAACAAAGAAAAAGGCATCCCTATACAAGATGCAACTTGCAACAGATGTAGATTATAAGGAATCTATGCATCGGATCCATCAATTCTGGAATTAAACAACTTGCCACAGTGCGATCTCTTGTTATGATAAACACAAAACACTCACAGGAATGTATATTTGGACAAGTAATAAAACCAACTTTTCCATCAGAAGAGCATGGCACAACTCTACAGAGACTCTAAATTAGCATATATATTATTGACTTCTAGTGCTGTAGCATGTTCTCTCACCTGTAGGGTTAACTATTACTGACCACTGGGGCCAGTATTAAGCCACTAGTAATATATGTTGGCAATGTATGACCAATTGTCTTGCTAGACTCAAATTTGTACACGTATATAAAAACTGGACTTACTATGAACTGTTTCAAAAATCTATCCCTCAAATTTGTTAGTGAATTATGTGTAATCTGATTTTCTAAGATCCTTTGACAAAATATGAACATGTGATCATTCTCATTTAATACGAATGTAGCCATTCATTGGTTGCCACACTTATTGGACCATGACGAAAGACAAGATACATCTTGCATGCCATACCTGTGAAAAGGGCTGGTGAATAGGTTCAAGAGGATGCATATATGGCAGTCCAGATGGTTGACAAGGATATTGAGTAGAATGTAAGTACAGACTGGAGTTTGAGCGTGCACTGACAAGACCAGAACTAAATGGAGACAACATTGTCTCAGCCGGACCATATCCGATACCAGCAGGAGGGGATGGACCAACCCATGGCCCAGGCAAGTGTTGGGGAAGAGGCCGAGCTTGGTGCTCAGAAGAAATTGGGGGCCTATGGTTTGATCCAAGCTGTGGGAATTCAGTGTTGTAGTTTATTGCAGGTGCATACATAGGCTGAATGGTGTATGGACCTCCACTAAATCCGAAGCCAGGATCAAATCTCTGCATGTATCTGACAAATACATTTAAAAATATTATTTCCAAGTGTGCTGATGATCAACAGAGGACTTTCAGTAATTTCAAGCTAATCCACAGAAGAAACAAAAAAAAGGCATGATTCAATTCCAAAATGAATCATACAAAGTCAAACTGGGAGATCGGTACACAAACTATTCCCTGTGAACCAGAATCCCGTACAAGCTAATGGAAGGATAACAAATTAAAAATAAGGTCAAACTCTTATGATCAGTCAATGATACTTTGTCCATGTTAAAACAAACAATAAACAAATACAACGGAAAATTGAAAAATTATGCTGATAGAAGGAAAAGAAATTGCAGCAATGCGTGTATTACGCGGAGAATCCAAATTTTAAAGACTCTTCAAAAAGATGTAAATTATACCCATAACAAAAACTATAAAAAACGCCAACGTGGATCAGTATCTAGGAATAAAGAACGGCGAAAACAAAACAGAAAAAAAGTATGGAGAGGGAAGGGAGTAAAATATACCTGTCATAGCTCCTGTCATAGTCAGGATCTTTACGATCAATCTCACGATCCCGAAATATAGCCACCCTATTATTTGTCTTCGGCCTTCCAATGGGCTCCTTCTCTGTCCTACTTCTAGGTAATCTACTGCTAGATGTTGAAGAATCAGACATACTTCTGCTTATAATCACATCAGATCCACTGACGGGGAAGATTCTCTCTTCTGCCTTTGCTATTCCTAATGAAACTTGCTGGAAACTATCCTGAATCCTGGGATCGCTTTCTGGTTTCCCACTGGAACTCCCAACAGGACTGTTGGAACTAAAAATCCGTGCTCGAGCCCTATTGTATTCCTCCTTTCTTTCCTCCACACTTTTAGAACTATTTGATTTTACAGAATGTGCATTTGAATTGCTATTACTCTGAGACCCCTTTTGTGGCCTCTGCTTGATTGCAACCTTAATGGCACCACCCTCTTCAGTAGGTAAATTTACAGGAATGTCAGCAAGACGAACCAAAGGAAGCCGGATATTTGAAGTCTTCCGAACAATGATTCTGGAGCCAGATCCATCGGGCATGTTATTGTCCAATAAGACCATGGATTGCAGTGAGTAGTGCTGTGCCACACGATGAGCAGCCAAGCGCAAGTAAGACGTAGGCAGCTGTTGGAACTCCATCTGCTCCCTAGTAGGATCCCGAATGAACTTCTCCACATCCTGCTCCATTCGTAACACTGAACATACATGTATATCATTATTTTCTGCAGGATCAAAGGCAAAAAAACTACTAAAAGGAAAAGTTCACTTATATTTTTTTTTTTTGATAAGAAAATCTCACTTATATTACTATGGCGTAACACGAATATTAACCATCAGGAAGGCACGACCTTGCTACTTCATTCACGCAAATTATCTGATGAATCAATCATTCGAAGTTGTTTTGAAGACTTATAATAGAAGTTTCACAACCATCAATAATCAATTACTGTTGGTTTCTGGATTCTAATAACATTGTGAACAGATATATTATCACTCTTTGCAGCACAAGTAGAATTTTTACATGGGGAAAGAGCCCATTCTTCGAAAAACACTAAAGTTCATTGAGGCGCGCCTCATTCAACACTCAGCAGCTGCGTGGAAATGAGAGAACGACACCCAAAAAGCGACCGACCAGGTCTTAACATGTCAAGTATCTGTGTATATGGTGTCGGGTACCAAATTATCCTAACTGACACATGTTGGGTACGCGACCAGACACCCACTACTACAGTTAACAAGAATGAACAGATACTGGCGCCTGGCGATTAATGGAATATAAAAGGCCAACTACAACAGAAAACCACCAAATGAATCACTGACCATATCTAAGCTTATAGTAAATAGATATTGGCAGTGAGCAGTCTAATAAAAGACCAATAGAGCGTAGAAACAACCAGATTACTTGAAATCCACTTATTAGGACAGAAGGTAGGGGGAAACGGGGAAGCAAAAGAAGAAGAAGAAAAGGGCTTCAAGTTCTCCAAGGGGTCAACTAATATCATCATATTAGCTACTGAGTACTGACACTTCCACATATATGGGTCCATTGCATCTGACTTGGGTGAGCTTTCCCACCTGGCTCAACATTGACTTTAAGGTTAATAATAGAAACTACCCACGCTCTAGCTTATTCTAACCCTCTAATTTTCAAAATTACAAGCCCCTAAGTTTCAAAATATATAGGCGCCAAACACTAGGGTGAAATTGTCCATTTACAATTTTTTTAATTTCAGCTTCCTCTCTTTTTTTTTATTCCAAACTTTTTGCCAGGTGTAAAAGGGATCTCTCACAGCTTCAATTCAATCTGAAAAATGACCACTTGCTCATGATTCTTCTGAAATATTCAGGTTTAATTTGTATGTTCCCTTCTGCTCACTACATTGACCGTCTATAATATTATATTTACATTTCTTTCTGTACAAAATCTTGTTTAATAAGCATTTAAGTCGGCCTAAAATTGAGATTTGAAACCAATTTGCAACAATTAAGCTCTCAGATAATAAAGCCAGTTCATCCAGAAAAAGAACTTTTTTAATTCTACTCTATAGTCATATGCCATATTTTGCAACCAAGTAATCAACTTAACTATTCACATGTATAGCAAGTGTCTTTATCATGTTCAGAAACCAGCTTAGACAAATCAAATTACGCTGGCATATTATTTAAAGCGAACATTCAGTTAAAAACATTCAACTAAGCTATACAATATAAGCTGATACCAGTTTAATGTGGACAATCTGTTAAAAAAAGCTAAGCTAATTATACAGGCTGTTACCACATTTAATGTGGACATTCTGTTAAAAACTTTCAGGTCAGATATACTTCTACGAGCTGGCTTTGTAATGGCAACCCTGTTGAGGGCCAAGCGAAATTCAGCATTCCACATACAATATAAGCGAAATTCAGCAAGTGTCTTTATCATGTTCAGAAACCAGCTTAGACAAATCAAATTACGCTGGCATATTATTTAAAGCGAACATTCAGTTAAAAACATTCAACTAAGCTATACAATATAAGCTGATACCAGTTTAATGTGGACAATCTGTTAAAAAAAGCTAAGCTAATTATACAGGCTGTTACCACATTTAATGTGGACATTCTGTTAAAAACTTTCAGGTCAGATATACTTCTACGAGCTGGCTTTGTAATGGCAACCCTGTCGAGGGCCAAGCGAAATTCAGCATTCCACATCCTCACCCCAAACCCACTACAACAACAATAAATGAATAAAAAATTAAATAAAAACGTACATTTTTGGTCACTGTTTCTTTTGAGACTTAGCGACACAATTAGCTAAATCATACAATACCATGTTTCACCTAACAGATCAAAAGATGTCCTTCAATTATTGAAACCAGCAAACTCCAATACAACTACTTGTGGAACTGCACTAAAAGCCCAACTGGAGCATGTTAACAAGCTATATTCTACATATTGAGCACTCAAGAATTCGATAAAATAGAGCATGACCTTGGGAAGTTCTGTCTCTCCCTTTAAAAAATTTCAGTTCGCAATTTGGTGCAACATTGAAGCATCACATGTCAGGTCTTCCAAAATTATAATGGACATATAGTTAAGACCCTCTGGATTCTGGATTCACAACATCTTACTCATAATTTCCATAATCCATCAGCAAAAAGAGCACATATATGGTAAGTTACCAACCCTATACGTCCTATCCACGAAGTGACCATATATCTCCACCTTCATAAAATAATCTCTAGACATGTTTCGGCCAATGAGATGATGACCATACAAAAATTGCACTCAATTAGTAGTTTAAGCGCACATAGATTCTCCTCTTCGGTCTTCAGATTCTGCTGGTCATCCGTTCAATTCCTGCCTCCTTAATTTGGACTGTTTATGCTAGATCAGCACTTACAATACATAATTTGTTTGAAAGTTTTAAGTTTCATTAGCAGATCCCTTTTGAAAGCAAGCAGCCTTTTGGCTTTCATCAATCTCGAGCATGAGTTTCACACCCACTCAACATACAAACAACTTATCAACAGTTACTAGAAAGCTCTTCTAATTAAAGCTCTTATACATATATTCAGTAAGGGAAATATCCCAGACACTATAGCAATTTCATTTAGGGAGACAAACACAAACCGTATCAGTCAAATGGATTCAATAACTAACAGAACCCTGTTGGGCCAATTGTACAACTCTTTCAAGCAACACAACTAGCAAACTGAGAGACGAAAACGCTGAAAACAGCAAGCATACAGACAACCCAATACTAATATGAGAAAACTCACCAGAGAGACGCTCGCGAGGATTCTGTATAGCTTCCCGCAAAAACTGATCCACTGTGTTAATTAAATCATCCGACATACCCGAACCCATATTTGAACTCGAACCCGAAACGGAACCCTCAAACATCTCATCCTGCTTATTAACGCTAGTGATAGAATCCTTCCTGGAGGAAAGCATGAGGCGGCGCATGCTGGCTTCCACGTCAGCAACCTCCCACGACTCCGGACCATCCTCCGCCGAGACCAACGTCGCCGCTGCAGAGCCCTCCATAATTGCCTCGAACAACCTTATCCGCTTAAGACGCAGTGAGTCTCTAGCCTTCGTTTTAGAACAGCGAATCATAAAATCCAGCTGAAATTCGAGGAAACATGATCCCCCGATTCGAAAAACCAGTCGAAATTCATCTACAGCATCTGCTGAATTTAGAGGGAAAACTGGATTTTAGATTAGGGTTCGGAGGGAGAGCGAGATGGGAAAATAAAAGGGAAGAAGATAGGGTTTGACGAGTGTTTTTATGTTTTCTTTTTATTTTCTTCTTATATGTGTCCCTTCGATTTTGCTTTTGCTTTGCTTATGGGGTACGGTGGGGTTGGCACGTGCCCACGTGATGCAAATATGCAGTGCCTTTCTTCGTAAATCTGTATTCTCTTGGTACAATATAGAATGTCTAAGAGGGTTGTACTTTCTTGAGTTTTCGTAATTAGGAATATAAGTTTAATAAAATTAATTTCTTGAGAAATTAATTCCAAAAGTATGTTTTTTTTTCCTGCTACTTTTAATGGAAAATCGGTTCGTGGATATGGATGACGATAATGGGGTGAAGGGGGCGGGGCGGTCGGTGAAGACTAAACCGCCACATGCCTGAACAGGGCGAGTGGGGTCGGATCGAACTTGTTGTCTGTTTTTAAATTAAATTAAATACAAAAAATGAAAAAATATATATTTATAAAATATCTATTTACAAAAGTTATTATTATCAATTTATAAATGTTAGATATAATATAAAAATACATAAAATTATATTAAAATATATATTATATGTGCAAAATATATATTAAAATATATAAAAATATAAATTTTAGACGAGCGAGTATCCAGAGACATAATACCTAGACATACCCGTCCCGATCATGGATGCGGTCCAAATGGGACGGACATGGTGGATACCCGTAGGTTGGGTCGAAATAGTTGTTAAAGGATTCTACTAAGTAATAGTTACTAAAAGTACTAAACCTTTTTTTTTTTTTTCAAATTTATGCAAAACGTTGATTATGTTGTCAAAAAAATAGATTAAAATTATGTGTCTTAAGTCTTAACAGCTTTGCAGACGTGTCCCAAGTTGCACCAAAAGTCATGGTGTGGCTAGTCCTTTCAAAAAGCACAATAATTGTAAATTGGAATAGAGTGAAGAATATATTGAGAATAAACAAAAGCAGTCTACTGGGAAAAAAACAAAAGTCACTTATGGGAATAAATTAAGGGGCAAGGCATGGCCTTTTTTGACCCCCAAATTGATCACCCACCTTATAAGTTCACCCACCCCCACTTTTTTCAAATATGACCCAATTGATGAGTTCACCCCCTTTTTTCCAATTTTACCCTTAGTCTTATTTTCCCCAAAATACACCCTCCAACCTCTCACCTCCCTCACTTTCTCAATTTGAAACAAAAATACACTCACCCTCTCAAGAGACTATTCTATTCGACCAAGAATGGTTAGAGAAATCCAAACATACCTAGGAGGAAGAATGATGGTTCTTCCCGATGATGATGACGACTTCGTGGATGGTGCACCACCATCCACAACAAAGCCGAGACGAGGCACCGCAAGACCGCAATGCCTCATGAAGAAAATGACGAGGTATTGTTATAACTCAACTTTTCCTTAAAATAACTTGCATTTTTGTAGTTTGAGTGTGCTTTATGTAGTTGTATGGGCATGGGTTTGAGATGGGTATAGTTATGGCGCCATTTGACTGTAAAATTTGAAATATGGAACTTTGAAGAAGAAAATGGCACGGTCGATGAAGCCCTGGGTGGCACGATTGATTGTGCGATCGTGCCACATGGCACGATAATTAGTCATCGAACGCCACCATCGCCACTTAGCACGATGCCTTATTCATCGATCGCGCCACCATCGTGCGGCTTGATTACGATGGCTTATTCATCGATCGTGCCACCATCGCTTTGTTGGCACGATGGCTTATTCATCGATCGTGCCACCATCGCGCCTTGATGGCACGATGGCTTTACTTCTTGCACGGTCGATGAATAAGCCATCGTGGTCATAAGAAATAGCCAATTTTTTTAGAGTTCTCTATGTGATTTCTTGATAGTGGTTGATTGCTAATTTTGATTTTTTACTATTTTTCACAGCTGGGCTTGGAAGAGGCCGAACTTTATGGCAATAAAGCCTAAGATCAATTTGTATAGCAGGTTGTCGATTCTTGACGACTTAGAACTCGAGTTGCATGATTGCGGGGATTTTGTGTATGAAGAGTTTCAAAGTCCTGTTTTGGTTTTGTATTGCGGATGGACAACCGTATGCGGTTAGTTGTAATGCCGCCCTTCATGCCGTTATTGCGAAGGAGGTTGTTAAGAAAGGTGCAAGGGACGAATTTTGGTTTCGGATTGGAAACCGTTTGATTGCCCAAATATGAGTACGCTTTAATTATTGGGCTATCCTTTGCCCCCACCACATTTAATCCGAACACCAACCACGTCGCGCCTCCCAACGGGTTGTATGATAGACACTATCGTGGTGTTAAGGTATCGATGTAGGATCTACTCTGCATTTTGCGGGCGGTGCATTCCGTGATGATCCTTCCGATGAGTTGAATGTGGCAAAGTTGTTGGTTGCACATTATTTGCTATTCGCACGGGATCCAAGTCCACGATCATTGAGGATTCGTGGTGGACTTTGGTTGATGACGTTGATCGGTGGGAGTCTTTCTCACGGGAAGTACTCGTTCGCATTTTATGCCACTACCTTTCACCTGCTACCCACCGAGCCCAAGAGTACTTTCCGTATTTAGGGATTTGTTTGGGCTTTCTTGGTAAGTGATATTAATGTAATTTACATCTTATAATTTACATTTAGTACAAACATACATCTTATAATTTAACTATTTTTATTGTTCTTATTAGATATGGGCGTACGAGGCCATACCCAATCTGGGGATTCATGTGGGGTTCCAGTCTCGGACATTGCTATTCCACGCCGCACACGCTGGAAGTTTTCAAGTCCTCCGTGAATCTGCATGGCTTTCTTGACCGTCGGTACAAAATGTAATTTGCATTTTTCAAATTTTAACTTATGGTAATAATTAAGTAATTACCGATTTTGATCTTGCAATTTTGTAGATTGATACGCACCTGACCTTGATCGAGGGGACAATGAGCTTCCTTATTTATCGCATGTCAATCTCGAGCTCCGATCCTGGTGTTTGTTTATGTTCATCGGGGTAATCCGATCGGAAGAAGAAGCCCACAAAGTCGTCGACGCACCACACATGAGTCGACTTCATTGATGGATGATGATGATAGCCTCTTGATGCCGATCCACATATTGATATGGGTGATTATGATCGTCCGGCCCAGAGGCGTTGTTCCGTATGTTCCTCCACACACCTCTTTCCGGATGTTCCTCCACACACCTCTACACCCTCTCTACCGATCGAGCGCTATTAGAAGAATTGCGGCAGCGGTGGAGGCCATTGTCCGACTTTGGTTGAGCGTGCCATTGAGGCCTTGGTCCCGCGTTTAGTACGGCGGAGGTCGAGCGTTGGTTCCGGTTTCGTTGGGACCGATGCAACAGAGGTTCCCGCAATGGTGGGCAGGAGGTTCCACCTTCTCGCGCGCGGATCGTGCGGTTTAGTCCGAAGACGTGATCTATGGTACCGCCTATCGTGCGGAAGGAGGTCGTGGTCTGATTGATCCCGCCATTCAACAGATTTATGATCAAAGTGCGCATTTATTTGTTTTTCCCTGTTAAACATTTAGAATAGAATATCTTTTGAATTATGTTATTTAATGAAGTTTCCTTCATTGTGCGGCAGATTCTATTCCCACGGCGGTGGGTGAGCGGTTACTCCCCAAAGGGCCACGGACTACTTCTCCTCCACCGCCGGTGCCGCAGGGTTGTTGATCTGTCCCTACGGATGTACGGACACCGGTTGGTATTGGTGCATCGGCCGCGGGGTTCATCTGGATGGGATGATATGTCCGCTCGTGTTGTGAGAGCACGATTGCCGCTTCAGTACCTTCGTAGCCCTTTCACGGAAAAAACGAGCGCCGTAAGGAGGATGCCACACATGCCGATCTTTTGTACATGCGGTTCTTAGATAGCGATGAGACGTAAGTTAAATCAATATATGAATTCAAATACACTATTGTTGTTTTGTGATTTTAACACGAGTTTTCTAAATGCCCGCAATGTTGGATATGCGTTATGCACATTTGCGAGTTTCTTTAAGGATATCGAGTCGCCGACCATTGATTTGGATTCGTGGTAACACAATGTTAATGTTTTTTTTTTCTTTCATTTCCAGGTGTTATTTGTTCATGTTCATTGACAATTGATCTTATTGTTTGCTTGTTACTGACAAATTGATGCCTACCTAGTCAGACATTGCATCACTGAGTTGGTGTAGTGGTCCATCCCCAAGTGCGAGGTCGTATGGGATTGGTTGACACACACATTCATTTGTAAGTTTCATGTATTTCTTAGATAAATAGTCCATAATGTGTCATTTGTTTTGTTTCGGTACATTCGTGTTTTTACTAACAAATATGTTTTTATTATACAACTTGATCTAGGCAAAGTATGGACCGATCTACATGGAAAGGACCACCAGGTTGGAGAGTTTGACGGTGATGCCGAGGTCATACCGGATGACCTTCTCGCGCGCCGTTGGGAGTACGTCCATGGTGAGCGACCACTTTGGGGTGGGGTGCCTCCATGGAGTTCGTTGGACCACGTAAGAACTATCTCTTTTCGGTATAAATTAATTAACTAATTATTGTTTTGTTCATACTCCCTAATTTCTAATCGATTTTTTGCAGTTGTTTTTATCCACAACATCGGCAAATCGATTGGTGTGAGGATATCGTTGAAGGATTGCACGATTTGGATTTATGACTCCAACATCCACAAGCTACCGCTTAGACTTGACTTGACCGTGCGGCTCTCTATCCGTTTGCACGTATTATTCCGGTTTTGCTACGGCAAACCGTTTCTACCAAGAGCGTCCGAGTTGACACCTCGAGAGAATACTAGGATCATCAAGGTTGTTGGTCCATCAAAGAATTACGAACAACATGATAGTCATAGTTGTGGACCGTTTGCGTTGAGGAGGGTGGAGAGTTTTCTTATAAATGTATTTGACCTTGCCCTTAACACACATGGTGAACAACTATCTTTAATAGACTCGACATATTCGAACTTACTCGGATCACGTTTGGTTGATTTGGATTGTTTAACCTTTACGGACTTAGGGCGACCACGTGTGCGAAGCCGCACTTGAGCCCAATTAGTGAGGTTGTTCTTGGATTCGTAATCTTCGTAATTCTTTTCAAAATTAATAACCTCTCGATTCGGGTGCTTGTTCAAATTTGGTGAAAAGATCACCAAAACACCGAGTCCATCGAGACCCATTTCGGCCCAACTCGAACCTTCTTTGCTAGTCGGTAATATATCTAATTTTCGCCAAAATGAAGCCACTTGATCAAGTGGAATTGGCTTATCCAAACTCACATATTCGAGAAAGTTCATGAGCACATGGAGTCCGCACGTCTTTCTCAATACACAACCACACAACAAAGGGTCTACGCTACCTCGGCTACACGATGCATTTCAAGATAGATCAAATTCAATGCATGTATAGACACCATACCTCGTAGTGACATAAATACAATCGATTTGTATTTATGTAAGATTACATTTCTCGCTCTTCTCAAAAAGAAGAGCAAATTGCATGTGTGATGTCTCGAGGAGGTGTGAATCGTTCCCAACATGTCTCGAAATTACCCGACTAGACGCAACCTGTCTTTTCAATGCCGCATGGTGACTCTCCGCCCTATAATGATTTTTCAAACAATATTATATTAATTTTTAGGATTGTATATGATATAACATAAACGCAATGATGAGCACAATAAAGTAAATTACCTATTTGTTGTGGTGTTGTCGAAATGCATGACATTATTCGTCAAGCGGATACCACAAATCTTTCTTTATACTACCCCGTCCATTGCTCCATTACATATTGTACGACGGCCGGATATTCACAAAATTCTCGATCGCAATCTCCTAATTAAGTCATAAAATGATTGCTCGAGAATCTGCGATGACCAATAAATTACAATAGAGGTTAAAAGATTCCCACTTCTCTTTTGTGGCCAATATTTTTTTGCGGTTTGCCAAAATGTTCCTACTAATGTGCCACCGACAGAAAAATGTCTCGAAGTGGGAAATGTCGTCTCTATTGCATTCATTAGAGCTAATTCTCTATCGATAATAATCACATTTGGCGGGAAGATGGGTCCATCAATGATTTTAAGACCGAGCAAACCCATATGTAATTATCTTCCCGCCGTACTCCATATAAGCAAATCGCAATACAAAATGTCATATGTGTCGATGTCACACCAACAATCTCCAACAAAGGTAACTTGTACCTATTAGTTTTGTATGTGCAATCCATAAAAATGACACTCGGAAAAGCACGCAACAACTCAACGCTTGTAGGGTGAGCAAAGAATATATCCTTCACGGTGTTACTTTCGTCTCGCAACGTCTATGATGATAGAAATATCCATGCTCCTTCAATTTATGCATAAGTTATTGCATTTGAGATCGACCATCACGCCGACAACTTTATTCTTCATACGGGCATTGTAGATAGTCCGTATGGTGGACTTATTATCTTGAAACTTATTTTGTAGACCAAACAAAATGTCCTTCGAGTATTGCCATGTGACATATCCAACACATATTCTTCTTCACTTTTTGATAATCGACCGGCATAAGAGTGACCCTCCAAATATTGTGCAATTGGATGATTATGCACACCACATTCAACATTTAGTGACCATTCTCCTTCAATTGTTACTTGCCGACGCTCAAACGAAATGGGCAACCACATTTCTTAGTTCATTCTCTCTTAGAGACTTTTTTTCAAATTTCTTAGCATCATTTTGTTCGACATCTCTAGTCTTTTTTTGAATCACGGTAATGCCCACTACGTTCACAAGACAAAAATATACGAGGTCTTTTCTTTCCTTGACCACCGTCCGACCTACTTATTACAATTACCATGTTGTGCTCATGTCCTCTCTCACGCACCCAATCAAATAATTTATCCCGAGAAACAAATAACTCATGCGTCGTGAATACATGTGTGTAATCGGTAACAACACCAAGCTCTTCAACATTCTCATCATTCTTGGGAGGACAAACAACACTATTTTCCGTGAGTAACGAGGCCATACCCTATTAAAACAAAATCAACAAGACCAAAAACAAACTATCAAAATGGCACGATCATGACCATGATCGTTCCACCTTTGATCGTGTCACATGGCAATATGGCACGATCATTGAACATGTGATCGTGCGTGCGGGCGGAAAACAATGGTGCAGGCGAAAATATCGAACGACAAAAGTGGATAAATTACATAATTTTGAGTTGATAACCAAGAAGATACTTACAATATTTGGAGAATCAAATCTTTGTTGTCCATTTAAGTTGTTGTGTTGGTGTCGAAAAACTAGGGTTTATGAGAACAAGGTTTAAGTTTTTCTCAAGAAAAGAATAAGAAAGAAGAAGAAGAATGTAGGTTTGAAGGATGTGGGTGGGTGTGTTTTAGTAGATTTAATTGAAATGAATGATGTGGGTGTATTTAGAGATTGGGGGGGTGTATTTAGAACTTGGCTTTTTAGTAAGGGTATTATAGTCTTTTGACTTAATGGCATTTTTGAAATTTTAGAAAGTGGGTGTCTTTCATCAAATTTGGGGGTGCCAATACGCCGCCATAAATTATTTGGGAGATTTAAAACATTTATAATAATTTTTCTCATCCATCCATAAAGGATGTGGGATGGAAAAAAATGAAGAAGATGAGAAGGATATTGGTTTAATTAAATTCATGTATTTTACAATTTCTTTGCTTTTTTAGATGTTTTTTCTTTTGAGGAAAAATTAAGTCCGGATCGCCCAATTTGAACTAATTACCTCCAAAACTTCAATGTTAAACCCGAATTGTTCAAATTTAGGCTACTACTTGCTCATGTACAAAAATAATTGCTTATGTTGTACAAAATAAGTCCAAAACTATTTTAAAATTTGCAAACAAATCTGAAAATCTTAAAACCAATTTTAAAATTTACAAATTAACAAGTAGAGTCTAAATATATAAGAAAATGTGATAATTATTTTAAGAATTTATAAATTAATAACTAAAATATAAATATGCAAAAAATAAAATTAGAAAATACAAAACTAGAATTTCAAAAATTATATAATAAATCTTAAGATAACTAAATAAAATCTAAGAATGTGAAATAATATTTAAAAAGTTATATAGTATATTAAAAAATACCAAATAAATCTTGACATTATTTGAAGAAACCCAAGAACTATATATAAAATCTAAATATTATTTAGTAAATCTAAAATTTGTTTAAAAATGTAAACATTATTTTACAGTAATTTCAAATTACAAACTAATATTTGAAAAATACTTAAAAAATTTATATATAACTTAAATAATTTTTTTGATTCAATTCTAATTTTCAAATTTCTTTAAGTATTTTTAAATTTTTAATTTTGTAATTTTAAATTATTTTTATTAATATTTATGGTTTTTAAATAAATTTTAGATTTAATAATTAATATTTATTTTGATTTATTCAAATAATTTCATAATTTATTATGTAATTTTGTATAAATTAAATATTTTTTTAATCTTGTTTCACATTTTCAAACTTAATTTAGTTACTTTTTGGTTTATCCAATATTTTTTTATAATTTAATTTTTCATATTTTTTAGATTTATTTTCTTATATTTACATTCTAATTGTTAATTTGTATACTTAAAATAATTATCAAATTTATTTTCATATACTTAGACTCAACTTGTTAATTTGTAAATTGGCTTTACAATTTTTAGATTTATTTGTAAATTTATAAAATAAGTTTTAGACCAATTTTTTGGGTGACATAAGCAATTACACTAAAAATTTGGGCAATTATGGTTCAAAATTTAGCTTTGCGTGACAATAGTCCCAATTGGTGATTGACGCTCAATTTATCCTGAATTCGCCAAAATTTTAAAATTATTGTCCTTAATTAAAAACCCGCAAATTTAGTATTTTTGGGTGTATTAGTGTCCTTATTTGCAATTAAGTCTTACTATTATTACCAGTTATAAAATAACTCGTACCCGGTAAATTTAAAAAAGGAAAAAAACGAAAAAGAAAAGGAAAACCTCCTCCGACGAGAACTCTACAGAAGGAGAGCGCAAAAAGGGGGATTAACAATGAGAAGATTGGGAAGATTGTTGCATCGAACAGTTTTTTTGAGCAGTATCAATGGCGGATTACTATCGAAACCCATCAATTCAGTAAACTCCGCTAGGGTAATATACGCACTCTGTCGGCCCATTTCTCTTTCTTCTTCTTCGAGTGATTTCTCAGAGTCAACCTTGTTGAAGTCTTCTTTACGCCTATCCCAATGGAACCATTTCCAAGGTCTGCTCAGTTGCTCGGCCTAATTTTGTTATTGTTGCATTAATTCGGTTTTTACGTATTAAATGGTTTCTGTGAAATTCTTACCCAATTCGATAAATGTTATGTTTCTTTGTATTTATCTCTTTTATGGCAGTGACATAATAGTTTGAACAATTCTTTTTGTTGGTTTTAGATTTCTAGTTTCTCCGTGCTATTTATTTACTTTTTCTCCAGTTTACTAGCCTATTTGCATACAATTATGGTTTTTTTTTTTACTCTTGATGGGAATAATGAGTTTCTTATGTGCACTATATTTTGCTGATTTAAGAGCACCAAATGCTTACCGGAATAAAAACTACCGAATGTGGAATCAATTTTGGTTGTTCTTTATATGTTTGTGAAAATGCAAATTCGATTTATAGTTATAACAGCATCCAAACTTTGGCTATGACAGGGCAGAGGAGGAGCATGTTTATCCAAACACAGTCAACTCCTAATCCTGCTTCTCTCATGTTTTATCCTGGGAAGCCAGTTATGGAGACTGGGAGTGCAGATTTTCCTAATGCACGTTCCGCAATGAGTTCCCCGCTGGCAAAGACACTATTCGCTGTTGATGGTGCGCATTCCTATACCCACTTTTCCCAATGATATGCTTAGGTTAGCAATTTCTGTCATTTTGTCTTCTGGCTGATGAAAATGTTTACCAGATTCCTTTTTATACTGTTTATTTGTTTTAGGTTTGATTATGTGCTCTTTTGAGTACTTGAAAACCAGTTACAACTGGTGTTCTGTAAGCAATTAGTGACGATTGTAATTTTTTTTTAGTTCTTTCGCAATGACTATTGCTTTGAACAGTTATTGAGCTCATAAGTTGAGAGAATATCGTTCCGGTGGCAATGGTTATCAATATAAATGCGATTAAGGAGAATAGTTGTATGAGAAGGAGAAGTTTTCTTTTTCTTCTTTCTTCTACTCATTCTGCTTTAAACTCTTTGTTGAGTTTATGAAAGACTATTTTGAATAGTATCTAATATGTCCCTCCAATGCCTTATTTTTCATTAAAAATTTCATGAATTATGAGTTGTATGCATTTTAACAATATGAATCCATAAGCCTTTGATGATGTGTTGATCCTAAGATGATCAAGTAACTTGAATATTGGATTCCTAGCTTGGTTTCATCTGAATACAATAGAAAGGATACATAATATATAAGCATAACTACAAATTCAAGCGTGTTATACTATTTCTTTAAGGGAGATGCAGAGAGAAGAGGGTGTGTCTCTGTGTGTGTGGATGGGTTGGTGTTGGCTGTGGGTAAATGTATAGTGGTTCCTTAGAGAGAGCCTTGTATTGAATTTTGACTTGGCTTTATGTCATATATGTTAATTTTGAATTGGTTTTCTGTAATTTGTATTACGGGTTACCTGAAGTTGCCACTTGCCAATTGTACCATAATCTTATTTTTCTTGCTTAGAATATTTCCTAACAAATAACCTTATTTCTAAGTCAATTTGATTAGTGAAACTAGTGCTTCATGGTGCAGCATATTATTCGATACAGTGCCAAGCTTTGATACTTTTTTATTGCTGAATATGTATGAAGTTGTATTGAAACCATTATACACTGAATTTGGGCCAAACCTCTTGATTTCAACTCTCCCTGTTTCGCTAGTGGTTGGTCATTGATGCTATAGTACACAAGGAAACTGTAATATATGGGGAAGTCTTCAATAGAAAATGGGAATTATTCTTTGAATCCCTGAAGCATCACCGCGCACAGGTGTTATTATTGAATAACCACACTGAAACTGCAATAGTATATGGGTTTCATTACTTGGGTTTGTTTACATTCAGATACTTCTATAGGCATGGTGTTGGGCCTCAAAAGTGCATATATGGATGACTTTGTTTGCCATCTGAAGTTTTTTGGTGTTCAAACTCTGCTACCAAATATAAGTTGATGGAATCGTGTGAAGAATACAGAGACGTCATCATTTCTTTACTAGTGTAAAGCTGGAGTTCTCATGGCTCACAAATTCCTTCTGCTGATATGACCACTGGTTAATTGTCTTTACATGGATGTAGGAAGGTTCTTGAAAAGGACTTCCATAGATCTTAGACAGAGGAAAGAACCTAGATACTGCACCAAACTACTGGTAGTGGCCTAGCTAAGGTTTAGAAAATTCTCTTTAATATCCTGTATGGTATATAATAAAGAGTAGTATTGCATTGTGACTTAAAAGGAGTATAGGTAAATAAAAATATGTGTGACAATGTGAACCTTCAGTTTTCTCATACTCTAACGGAAAGAAATCATGTAGCTGATGCCGTAGCACATCTTGGGTGCCAATTTCGTACATATCATGTTTTGAGACCGCCAGAAATTCCTTGACACATTCTTGGGCTAGCTAGGATTGATCAATTGGAGTTACCCTCATTTCGTAGAAAACTTGTAAAAATTAGTATAATTCAATCGATTGGATAATTGTATAGGTTCTGTTTTTGTAAGCTGTACAAACACTTATTGTTCATAATGTGTAGTATACTAGTATCAATATATAGGTTGGGGATGACCTTAATCCCTCACCCTCAAAAGGGTGTTTCATTCAAAAAAAAATAAATAGAACAACTTAATGAAGTAAACATTAATTACGACTTGGGTTTTTATGTACCAAGCCACTGTTGTGTCTAATACTTATTGTTGTCTTATCTCAGTATCAGGAGAATGTTCCATAGATCATGTTCATCAAGGTTGTCTGTGGTATCATTTATTTGAGTTACTGTCTTGTGATAAATTATAATTGCATTTCATTCCCTTGCTTGGTTATCAGTCATTCCCTTGCTTGGTTATCAGGTGAATGATTCAATTAATCCTATCTGACCTAATTCTTCTGTTGGTACAGGAATTACCAGGGTCTTCTTTGGATCAGATTTCATAACCGTGACGAAGTCAAGACGAAATCTCATGGGATTTGCTGAAACCTCAAATCTTTGCAGCAATAATGGATTTCTATTCCTCAGGGCAGCCATTGATCTTGGACTCAACAACTGCAGCTTCCATGGACACAGCTATCCACGAAGATGATTCAGAAACTGTCGCCATGATCAAAGAACTGTTAGAGACTCGTATCCGTCCAGCTGTACAAGATGATGGTGGAGATATCGAATATGTCGGATTCGATCCAGACAGTGGAATAGTTAAACTGAGAATGCAAGGAGCCTGCAGTGGATGCCCCAGCTCTTCCGTCACTCTGAAATCTGGAATCGAGAATATGCTAATGCATTATGTGCCTGAGGTCAAAGGCGTGGAACAAGAATTTGATGCTGAAGATGAAGAAGAAGCAACACTTACTGGAGCACCTCATGAGTAATTGGTTACTTTGGAGCAAAAGGTACATTTCATTAAGTCTTAAAAAGTCATAAATGTGAAGGGTGATTGTTTCATGCATCTACAAGTTCAACTGCTTTCCAGTTAATCCTTAGGTTTTGTTTCTTTTTGTATCTTTACCCTGGCTTGTTTGTAATGATAGAACGAGTATGTAGCTTTTCCAGTAGCATATTTTAGAATTATGCTCAAATATTTTTGACATTACTTTGTACTTGTCTTTTTTCTCTTTAGCTAAATTTTATGGTAAAATTCAAAATTTCAATTACCTCCTTAACATATGGTTTTGAAAGAGTAAAGAATAACCATGACTTATTAGTATCCATTGATAATATTTTTTTATTGACTTTCTATCGTAATATTTTAATATCTTGAATTTTCAAATGCAATTATTTTCGTATAAAACTGGATTTATATTACGAATTCTGATATCACTATTATGCGACAATAAATAGAAGATTATATACCGTATCAAAAATAGAGGACTAGGGATGGCAATGGGTCCGGGTAAGACCAACCCGAACTAGACCCGCCTCATTTGGGGCGGGTATGGGTCCAATAAATGGGTATGGGGCGGGTAATGGGTATTGAGTTTTAGACCCGAGCGGGTATGGGTCGGGTAACGGGTGGGCAGACCCGACCCGGACTCCGACTCATATAAATTTTATTTTATTTTTTTATTTTTTATATAGAATGAATATATTGTATTATTCTTGTTCAAAAACTCTTGATTTATATATGTTGGTGTTTATTTCATAATTTATATAATATCTACAAAATTATATGAATAACATAAATTTTGAGTGCACTATTTTGGGTAAAAATCGTAAAAAATTGGCCAAATATATGAAGTTGGCGGGTCTAATGGGTCTATCTGTCTTACCCGCAAGACACGGGTATGGGTCGGGCGGGTATGGGTCTAGATGAGGCGGGGCGGGTATGGGTATGGGTATTGTATTTCCTTGACGGGGTCGGGTCTCGGTCCAGGGCGGACCCGACCCGGACCACCCATTGACATCCCTATAGAGGACCCGAATTAGGGTATGCATTCGCAAAATGGAATGTCCTTTTAAATATTTAATTTAAAATTTTAACTGGTGAATTTAGGAAGCAAGTTTTTTTCAACTCAACTATTTTTTAGTTTGTTTTTTCGGTATAAGTGGCTTCCTACGAATTTCTATCTCTATAAATTTCTCAGAACACACAATTTCAGGAGAAAAAAAGAGGATTTTTTTCACGATTTTATGGGTAATTGGCAACTTGCACCTGGAAATACACTTGATTTGCACTATCCATACTAAAATTGAATTTCTGGCATTTTTCACAATTAAATAGGTGCTTCTTTGCACATTGCACCCTAAAGCAATTTTGAGTGGAATTTCAACCGGAAATCAGATTTTAGGGTATTTCAGCAAGAGTATTTTGATCTGTCAATTTTTTAAAATTCTTTCAATTTTTTTTAGTACAATGGGGGGAATTTGGGGAGAGGACACACGCACTCGTATGCGATCGAACTCGGGTCATTTACCCTTACAACACATATTTCAACTACTAAAGCACAAGGTTGATCCCAAAATTCTTTCAAATTTTACCACGTGATGGCAGTATGATAAGTAAGGGAAAATTTGTTACGTTAGATCCAATTTTAATACAAGTGAAAAAACATGGTAAAAAGTTAGGGTTTTACAGTCCATTTTTTTCCTTTTACCACCGAGCAATTCTTTCTCCATTTCCTCTCATTTCGTGGGGCATATCCGAACTAGTTGACCGATCAACATTATAGTCTTGCTTCCAACATCAAGGTGGGTGTTCGAGGGTTCTAATCCCATTAGAAACCAACATTGTAGTCTTGCTTCCAACAATAAGGTGGGGGTTCGAGAGTTCGAATTCCATTGGAAACCAACTACTTTTTGGTGAGGCTTGAAGGAGAACAGTGTGACATTGGCCCATTGTGCGCAAAAGTTACAAATCTTGTTGAGAATCTGAGGATATTTAACGCACATCAGCGATTCACATTTCTTTCGGACCTAGGAAAGAGGATTATGGGGCCACAAGAGTAGAATGTCGAAGCCAGAAACCCGAAACATTAAAAAAGTACCTAGAAATTTCTTTAATTTATCACCAATTTTTATTTATTTTCTCTTAGTCCTAACAATAAAATGTACATAATGAGATTCATATTATTTTCACAACCAACTTCTCCACACTATTTTCTCCAAAAATTAGAAATGAAGAACGAAAAACCAAACAATCAAAGTCTTAATACTCTCACTTAAAAAAGGAAAAATCAATATTCATTCGGAAAATGAAAATGAACGACAGGAAATGACAATCAATCACACCCTAAGGCCTAAGTTCTCAAAAAAATTATAGAGCAGCATGTCTTGAGTTATGGCAGTACTTTTTTTTTTTTTTTCTGAGGGGAGTTATGTCAGTATTTTACATTCATAACATTTCTTGGAATGCGAATCACAGACTTGCACTTTCTCTCTCTAACCTTATTTCTCTCCTCTTTCTTTCTAACTCCAAGAAAAGAAAATTCTAGCATATTCCTCCTCTCCCTCTCCCTTTTACAGCCACCCTCCGCCCCTCCCTCCCTTCTCCCCCTCCCCCTCCCCCTCCATGTTTTCTTTTAGAGCGACACCAATGGCGGTCCCTTGGGCGTATGAAGGTGGCCGGAATATTTTTGGACCAGGGGCAAAAGTGGGTCGGGCTTCACGGAGGTGTCTCGGGAGGCGAGAAGACGATGGATTGCGACAAAGAGATTTGGGAGAGGGAGAGACAATTTTTATTTTTTTTTCTCTATTTTGTTAGCTATAATCGTTGTTTTCTTATTTTGATTGTATTTTCTTTTCCCTTGATTTGCGAAACTCGTAGGCGGATAAGTTTTTTCTGCTCTCAAGATGTAGTGGTTGCTCGTGCCCGCTTCGATTTTTTTTTGGTGTGTTACTGATCTCCTTCAAGGAGTCTTTGAAGTCTCCAAATGTGTGAAGTAGTTTAGTTTGAGGTGGGTAGTTTTTTAGTTCATGTTGTGAATCTGAATTGGTCTTACCAATTCCCCGCTTGGCTTTTAGTTAGTCTTGTCGGTTCTTAGCTCGTTGGCTACGATTTTAGTATTAGTTTTTGAGTTGTTATAATATAATTATATCGTTCGACAAAAAAATGGCATTATCTTACTATTTTGACAAAAACTAGCCCGCCCCGCACTGCGATCCTTTAGATAAAAGATGAGATGGATTACAAATGAGTGAATGACCCATAAAGAGTCATAAATTAATTTCGTTCATTTTTTAGGTTATATTGATAAAATAGTTAAACCGACTAAAACCAAACAAAATTGATCAAGTAGTTCCTTTTAATTTTTTCAATTTATTGAGAAATTAAAAAATTTAAACTTGGTATTTTATTATATTGTGTGATTATTCAATCTTAGGACACGTTAAATATTTTTTTTAGTAAGTTATTTATATATTTTTATCATTAAATTGTATCATATAATAACTAATATATTACTTTTATTATTACTATTATTTTCTATAATATAAAACAGAATTAATTTTAACAAATTGGTAGCTAGAATAATTTGCTTGGTTCTAAGAGTGACAATCTCTAACACTACACGGGGTAGTAAATCCTATAATTTGAAATTTTACCTAAGAAGTTTATTTTCATGGATTTATAAGCATATTGTATATAAAAAATACAATGATAAATATTACATTCTATTTCATGTAACTAATTTCTTAATTATAGTCAATTTGATCTAAGTATAGAAATTATTTCCTTTTTAGCAAATGATAGACAATACTTTCTTTAACAAATCTCATTATCTGGCTCATTCAAAAACATAATTGATACGTACATATTTTGTTATTTTTTCTATATATAGACCCGTAATTTAATGATATAAATTAATAAGCTCAAATTATATGTCAGTTTACAAAGGAATTAATAAATAAATAGATTAATATATATTATTTATAGTTAGATAAATTCGTATATATATATATATATATATATTTATCTTATATATAGACACATTGTCTATTTTTATATATTATTTTAATAAATAGGATATAGTTCATTCATTAATTTATTGTTAATTAGACTTCATTACAAATGAATTCTAATGTGATTAAAAACAAATGTAGTGAATCCCGTGATTCGAGGTTTTATCTGTAAAATTTATTATTATTGATTAATTTATAAATAATTTGTATCTGAATAATACATACTGTGGTAATTATCACATTCTAATTATTTATATAACTAATTCTGTAATTATTATCAAAACAATCTCAAAATACAAATTATTTTTTAATTGAACAATTGATAGACAATAGATTCATTTTAAGGTGCATTAATAAGAATTATATAAAAGTTAGCTTTCCACAATTGTGTGTATGATTAACCATTATGTTTGTTATTGTTTTAAATTTAATATATTTTATTTTTGACGTATTATATATCAAATTAATCATCTTTTTATTTTCTTATGATATTTAATTTCAAACTCATATTACATATTTAAAATTAAAAAATAAACATAAAAAATGATATATATATTTACTCAACAATTTATTTTATAACGGACTTTAAAAATTATGCATTCGGGCTAATAGACATCAATTCATATTTAGGCTATTTCTGAATATATAATTGTTATTTGAGGTTAGCCCATTACTTCATAATTATATAGAATTATATTTAACTTGATTAAATTCAATTAAAAAATACTTATTTTATTGATGAAAATATGTATTCAAATATTGTATATATCCATAAATATAATTATATATATTCATGTGAGAAGACAAATACATAGTCTTGAATGTATTTTTTTATGATTATGATGTATGATATTTTTTTTTTGACTTCATCAATAAAAAAAACATTGAATTTATTTCCTACCGTGCATTGCGAGGTCACATCTAGTATCTATTAATAATATAAGATAAATAAAATATATTATATACTTCACACGGATTATATTAATCTAAACATGATTGTCGACAAAATTCAATTATGAATTACAATTATAAGATGTAAGAAAGATGAATCCAAAAAAAAAAATCTAAAAATTGCACTATTTGAGCACATTTATAAAGAAAAAACTGACAAAAATAACTATAGGAAAAATTAGTATAATATATTTTATATATTAGATGCCACAAATATGAAATCCGACAAAAAAAATTAATTTTAAACATAGTCCAATCTTCTATATATATATATATGTATATATAGGTAGTCTAAAATTAGATGCCAAAAATAAAAGATTTCAAATTAATCTTATTAATTGCACTTTTTAAGCAAAAAATTTTGTTTAGAATATTGTTAAGCACAATAATAAGGGAACAAAAAACTGACAAAAATACTTATAGTTAAAATTAGCTAGTGTCATTAAGGCGGGAAAAACCAAACTTCTGTTATTATATATATATTGATATTTAAGAAGAACTTATGCATACTAATATCAATTATCTTTGAAATACTATTTATAATTTTTAAAATCTATATATTATATATAAATAGAATTGATACTATAGACTCACTTTTGGTATAAATTAATAACAACAAAGAAATAAAATTTTTCTAATTTTTATACATATAAAATAGAATACTATTTATGATATTTTCCTAATTTATATACATTTAAAGTAGGAATATCCATTACAATATTTTCTTATAATATTTTCCTAATTTATATAATTACATCGTTTTTGTTATAATATTTTAAAAATATAAAAATTTATAATATTACCATTTATAATGTTTACAATTGTTTTCTAATATAATAAGCAAAAAGCGGAAAATAAAATTTTCTGACTTCTCGCTATTATATATATAGATTTATATAATTACATCGGTTTTGTTATAATATTTTCAAAATATAAAAATTTATAATATTACCATTTATAATGTTTAATTGTTTTCTAATATAATAAGAAAAAGCGGGAAAATAAAATTTTCAGACTTCTGCTATTATATATATATATATAGATATAGATGATGGGGAAAGTACAATTCAAAGTTGCGGCTTAATCCTATCCCCATCCCTATTTAATATTTCAGTTACACGATCAATCATAGCAACAGAGACCTCAAGCAAACCATTGACCTTCCACACGCCCATCAATGGCGGGCACGCGAAAACACCGTGCCCCACTCTCTCAAACCCTCTGCCCCCCCGCCCCTGTGGCCCGCCAAACCCCTCGTACAATCAGATCAGCACAATGTACAGCTCCAATTCCCCAATCCCTTCCATTCCTTCAAAAGCCCATTCTTGCACGACACGCGCGAGCACACACGTTACATCACCATACATGTCTACCTCACTTGGTCTTTTCAATTTTCAACCACCCTCTTTATCGCCAAACCCATGTTTTTATCTACAGTTGAATAAATACCTCTGCAGAGGCTCAGACTGATATTAATCATATATATATATATATATATATGTATGGAGAAGTTTATAGATATTGATCAAGAATTGGAGTAGGTGACCGTGAGAGAGAAATAAGAAGAAAAGTTGGAATCTTGTTGAAGATTTGATGGTGGGTTGGTGGTGGGAGAGTATGAGGGAGCTAAAGCCATTGGTGCACCTTCTGTTGCCACTGTGTGTACATTGGGTTGCTGAAGAAATGACTGTTTCAGTGCTGGTTGATGTCACCACTAATGCTCTCTGTCCAGGCAGCAAGACTTGCCCTCAAGCCATCTACATCAATGGCGTCCAGCAAACTGTCAGTCCTATCTCCCACTCTCTCTCTGTAAATGTGTCACACACATAAAATTTGTTTGATTCTGTGACTATTTAGCAAAAAGGTTGGATGGTGGAAGTTTGACTTTTATGAACCTGAAATGTTCCCTGGTTTCATATGGGATTTGGGCTCTCTTTTTTTTCTTTTCTTTTCTGTTAGAGTTTTCTAATTGGATAGACATGGTGAAAGAGGTATACATTTTTCTTTTCCTGGTTGGGTTGAATTAACACTGATTTTTTTGTCCCCTTTATTGGGCATGTATAGCGTTTTTGCTTTGTCTTTCTTAAGTGTTTGATTTTGAATTCTTGATATTAGGCGCATTTCTTTGGGTTGTTTATGCCTTTTAATTGGTTTTGATTTACATCCTAGGGGCTCAAATATGAAGTTGATATTGTGTATATACTTGAGTACGAATATTCGTAGTGATAATTGATTAGTTTTTGATTGTGACTAATATATAGCAGCTTCCGTTACAAAAATAAACTTCGAAGAATAGTTAGTCCATAAATCAAAGGAAAAATATTGTTATCTAACATCCAAGAATGAAAAGAGTACTTTGGAGTGCAATATTTACATAACTAAGCATTTTCACTACTTACTCCACTGATTTTTGTTTTTCTCTCAAGCTTTAGCCTGTGATTGTTCTTGTAGGTTGTTGGAATATTCAAGATGATAGTTCTTCCACTCTTAGGTCAACTTGCTGATGATTATGGGCGTAAACCGTTGCTTCTTCTCACTGTATCGACAACTATTGTTCCTTTCAGTATGTTTCCCCGGACGTCTTTATTCTCTGCAGAAACTTGATGTTTACATAATTAATATGAACACCTGTATTCATAATTCCTTTCAACACAGCTCAGGAAATAACAGTAAAATGCGTGTTTGCAGGCAAACTTTATTTCACTCCTTACTAGTTTAGGCATGTACAAACTATATGATGAACGATATCACATTTACAAGAAAATTTTTCAGGAGTCAAAAAGATTAGAAGAGCAGGAGATGATAGCTTTGAACTATATTCTGTTAAGCAAATGAATTAGAATATATAGCTACCATAATTGTAACTCAACTTTATAGATGCGGTGGATAGTGTCCATACAATTTCTACACAGTATCGAATTCATTTAAAATATTTCACTTATCTGAAATTGATACGTTACAGTTACTTGATTGACTTGTTTTATTGTTGAAATTGCATAGTTTTGTCTTATTATTATCATATTTTCCAGCTTTACTTGCCATCGATCAATCGAAAGGATCTGTATATGCTTATTATGCTCTCCGGACTATATCTTACATCATAAGCCAGGGGAGCATTTTCTGCATTTCCGTTGCTTATGCTGTAAGTCTGTTCATTGCTGTTATCATTGGACAAGACCTGGAGGCATAAGAATTAGATTTACTTACGCTTTGACCTCTTTCAGGCAGATGTTATTGACGATAGTAAAAGGGCTGCTGCCTTTAGTTGGATCACAGGCCTTTTCTCAGCGTCACATGTTGTAGGAAACATGCTAGCACGTTTTCTTCCAGAAGATTGCATTTTTGAGGTATGCTTGTTTTGTCACATTTCTCCATTTCTATCCATTTTTCAGTTTCTTATTCATGTAATATTACTTGGAATTTTCAGGTGTCAATAGCTCTATTGATCTTTGTACCTGTTTACATGACACTGTTTCTGGCAGAAACAGTGAGACCAACTCAAAAATCGGACCAGCATATCCCGTGCTTAAACAAGGCGTTTAAGATTGTTAAAGAACGATACCACGCAATGAAGCATGCTGTACATGTTGTTACCAGCAGGTAAATTTTGGATGTTTTACATTCTCCAGTGAGTATTTTGTTCATTTTTGTGTATCAACATTCAGGGCAAATTCTTCACTTATAAAGAAAATTAGTATATAACTCTATGAAAGCTATTAGGAACAAAATAAGTACCAATTCTCCAATTTGTATATTTCCTAAATAGTTTTTTTATTTTGCCTCAGCTCAACGCTTAAGCGCATTTCTCTCGTCTCCTTCTTCTATGAATTGGGGATGTCTGGCATCAGCAGTGTTTTATTGGTATGTCTCTAACAATGACATAAAAACATAAATGATATTTTATGGTAAGACTAATGAGATTTTTTTTCTTGGACATTTTCCTGTTGACAGCTTCGGTTTTTTTTTTTTTCCTGTTACAGTCAGATGAACTCTGCAAAAACAAAACACAATCAGTTCTTCAAATATAAAATTATTAAAAACACATTACTTTAGAGATCAGTTACATTGATTAAATTTCCCCTGAGAGCACTCCGTTACCATCTTATCTTATATGAAGATATCTTTATTATGAACATCTGTTACACCATACTGTAGCAATACTACAACTTAATAGTTTTTTAGGGTAAAAATCTACTATTAGCCATCTAAACAATTTATATTCGTACCAAAATGATGTTTTACTATGTTATCACCTGCAGTTTGCCATATAAATCATGTTGACATGTAGTGAAGATATTTAACTAGGCTATACAACTTTGCAGTACTACTTGAAGTCAGCTTTTGGTTTCAACAAAAATCAATTGTCAGAGATATTGATGATGGTGGGAGTCGGCTCAATTTTTTCTCAGGTACTTGACGAAATGCTCACAAGGTTATATAGTTAAATTGACACTTGATGCTGAAAAGTAAAAATTCTGACTAAAAACTCAGGCAGCTACGTATGTATTGTTTTCTATTATCTTGTTAATTGCTCTTATCGATACATAAATGTTAATTTTTGCTCTTATTGTTGCTCCTCACATATTTCAAGATGCTGTTGCTTCCTCTACTCAATCCGTTGGTCGGAGAGAAACTGATTCTCTGTGCAGCCTTGCTCGCATCGATAGCATATGTAAGTTAATGAATTAAATGTAATTTGAAAAGAAAAATCTTGTAATTTTTTCTTGCTGAAAAGGAAATGGTCTCACATGAGTTTTGTTTATTGCGCAGGGACTGCTTTATGGCTTGGCCTGGGCATCATGGGTATGTCACTTGCATGTTAAACCGAGATTAAATGCCTGTTTTTTTTTTAATTCCTTTTCATTTGGAGGAATTTTTGTCACTTAGAGTGGTTATAAATTTCTCCTTACGTCTATGAAATAACTTATCTTCGGATTTCTCTGTAATTGAGTCCCATTTTAATCGTAATAGGTAATGACAACGTTTAACTCGTTATGCTTTTTGTGTCTTCAATTATTCTTCATAAGCTGGTAATAAAGTGACATCCATAGATGAGAATATACGAAGAATGGTCATATGCAAAATCGAACCAATACATGTAGTCGCTCGTTTCCACTTATTTTTCTTGCCTTTTTTTATGAGGCATTCCGCACGCTTCAGAGTGCTGTACATAAGAACTTGTGCTTAACACCTCTATCTACTAGCAACAACCGTGTCAATAATCTTATATCGTAGTTGTTGACTGCTAGCTATGCTGACACAGGTGCCCTATTTGAGTGCTTCTTTTGGAGTCATCTATGTCCTTGTCAAACCTTCTGTAAGTAATTTCTTTCTAAATTCTATTTTCCATGCTACTAAAGCTATATGT
This sequence comes from Rehmannia glutinosa, assembly GCA_016081115.2. NCBI lineage: Eukaryota > Viridiplantae > Streptophyta > Magnoliopsida > Lamiales > Orobanchaceae > Rehmannia > Rehmannia glutinosa. The sequence goes on along the minus strand of CM071929.1, from coordinate 31,896,690 downwards.
GTAAAAAGACTTTTATTTGCTCCAATCGTATAAATTTCTCATTCATCTTATTCCTTATTTGAATAAATGGCAGACTTACGCAGTTATATCCAAGGCATCAAACTCAGCAGATCAGGTTAGTCTGCTGCTAAATTATTGGGTTAATTACAAAATTATCCCTGCGATTTAGCCTAATTAAAAAAAAACAGTTATGTATCAAAATTACAAATACCCTATTGACATTTGTTTCTCTTTTACAAATTGCACCCTCAAGAGGTGGTTATTATTAGCTATTACAAATATCAATGGGGTGTTTGTAATACTTTTAGAGGGTGTTTGTAATTTTGAAAGATAATTGGAATTTTTTATAATTTAGGCTAAATCTCGGGGGTAGTTTTTTGTAATTATCCCTTACTTTAATGAGGTTTAGGAGACGACTGATGCATTCATGCACCCATCAGTTGAAGTTTGAGCGGACCCGTGTGGTGTTTTTTTTTTTTTCAAAAGTTCGATATTCACGGCCCCTAGTTTTGACAAGCCATTTAATTAGTTGTTTAACGAGTCTTATAGAAGGGAACACAATTTGCTTCACCATAAATGCTGCATTCGGTCTGCTGTTTGTGGTGCTTTCACTTCCAATTTCGTACGGGAAAAGCTTTTGATGTAGCCAAGATCATAATTTTGTGGGTTAAGCAGACACAGAAGTTCATCAAGTCTTTTTTTTAAACTAGAAATTTTAATTAGCAAAGGGGATTGATTACAAACCGAACCTCTTATTTTCTCTCTGTTTTTCTTGAATTAGGGGAAAGCACAAGGCTTTATCGCTGGTGTGCAATCCATCTCAAGTCTGCTTTCGCCGCTTGTAATGAGTCCTCTAACCAGTGAGTCAGCTTATTCTGTTACTATCTCTATTTCCGGAAACGAAGGGGAAAAAAAACGTAACCAAATTTTCTCGATTAACTCTTTTTTCTATATTACTCCAGCATGGTTTCTATCCAGCAATGCGCCTTTCAACTGTAAAGGTTTCAGCATCATATTTGCATCTCTAAGCATGGTAAGCTTGATTTAATCGTATACATGACAATCTTAAACATTTATTTACATGTTTATTATTATTCACAAATTTCGTTATCTTTTAGGTTATTTCGTTGTGCTTTGCGTGGACACTGAAGCTAGACGATCCGTCCAAAAATAATTTTGAAGATCGCCCAGAAGACGTTGAAACACCACTTCTATCATAAAGATCGATGAACGTATGTTTAGCATCCCAAAAATTCGTCGTTAAAGTCTTCTATGATGACGGGGTGTGTAGAATTACCTATCTTTTGACTAGAACGTGTAGTTTTGAAATCGCGCCTGTGTCTATTTCTGGTATGGTTTTGAAAGATGATAAGCGCGTTTCAAGAATCGCAGAATGATCGATTTGGAGATTAGGATATCGTACTGATGTATACATAGAGTGGGTTGAAAGTCTTATGATTCTCCCAGAAAGAGTAAACATGTAAAATGTAATAAGTAGTTACAGGTATGTATGATGTATCCTAATGTGTTCTTTTATAGTTAGGCAAAATTAAAGAATCTTATGAGATATCGCTCGGCATTGAACTTTCAAAGGTTGAGATTATTATATGTCAATTCAAGAATCATTGATTCACCATCACCTGTCATTGATTTTTTTTAGCATCAAAATTGAATTTCTCTTACAATTAATAATAAATATCGAGTAAGAATCAGCTGATAAATTAAATCTATATAAATTAAAGCAAAAGAATTTTAAACTTAGACAAATTTAATAAATTGGTAGAATCAGAAAATTAAATGAGGCACCAGATAAAGAACATATCAATTGGAATTTGCCAATTTGGTCCCGCTTCTATCACTAATTATCGTTAATAATTCATTTGAATAAACGCTCACATATGTGGACAAATTTATTATACTGTATATTTTACTCTTTTAATCGTAATAATTTGTGCACTATTACATTAAGAGGATGAGAAAAAATAAAAACAAAAGAAAAGTATAATTTCAACAAGGGGATTATTGCGGAGTGAGATGTTGGAGTTGCCCCTCAACTCTCAGAGATTAGAGGATCATCTTTGAGAAAGACAGTTATCCCATAGTTTGAAGTAAGTGTGGAATCTGTCTCTGAGAGGATCTCGAGAAAGACGGATGTCCCCATACCGGAAGGAAGTGTGGAATGCGTCGCCTAGCTTTGAGTCATAAAAAAGGGGGGAGTGGGGACAGAAAAATATTTTTGAATTAAGAATAAAAAATATAAATGCCTCTAAAATCGGCTTACATATTTGGCTCTGTCTATCCATCTTTAGTCTTTACACGGTGCTGACACTAGACATGGAAGCACTGCTATCTTCTTCAGCCGCCACCGCCGCCGCCCCTCTCGCCGTCGCTTCCACCACCACTATCCTAATATTCTTAGGTAAACCTCCCACCAACTCTCACCCCAAACTTGTACCACTCACCGTTTCTTTTTCAACCAAAACAACACCCCAGAACCTCCTCTTTCCCATTTCTAGCTTTTCATCTTCTGTATCAAGAACTATAAGAGCAGAAGCCAGTTCAATTTTCACTTCATCGACTGCCACTTTTGGTAAAAATAGCCCTAGTTATGGTAATCGGCATTGGGTGGTGCTCGTGGAACCCCTCCACAAGAACTCACTACTAAACCCCAAATAATTGATTACTATGTGGGCAAACTCGAAAGCGTTTTGGGCAGGTGGGTGGTTTCTCAATTCTTCAATATTTAATCCTTTTTAATTTTCTGGAACGAATTTCTATGGTTATATTTTGCTTTTATGTTTATGGCTTTTATTCGAGGACTTGAAGCTGGTAAATTTTCGTGGACTTTACTTGTTTTGAACTTGATGATATTCCTTGATATTGCTCTGTTTCTAGACGTCATGCGCTTATGGTGTAAACGAATCTGAGTAGAGTGGAACATAGTTCTGTTCAAGCTTGTTTAGATTCTTATCGAGCTTCAAAAATTGTGTTTGAATTTGGTTTCATTATTAATTGAATCGAGCTTGAAGCCTTGAATGAATTTTAGTCGAGTCGAACACAAACTAGCTCTCTAGTAGTTTGATATTTTTGTACATATTTTATTATTTCTTTACTAATCGAGTTGAGCTCGAGCCGATCCATATATATTACTGAACGAATAAATGTGTTCAAGCTTACTTCGTTGTATTAACCTATCCGAGCTCAAACAAGCTTTTAACGGCCAATCTTGAGTCGAGTAGCAAGTAGTTTGGTTCTGATTTTCAACCCTACATGCACTTTTGCCTTTTTGCTGGCTTTTTTTTGGTGGGATTTATTTTTCTGTTGAAAATTGCGTTTAATTATTGGTTTTGGTTTTCTCAGTAAGACGGATGCTCAGCGGTGTATGTACGATGCTTCTTGTGATACCCATTTTGGTTTCTGCTGTGACATTGATGAAGAAGCAGCTCATGAACTAGCGAGTACGCCTCAGTTTACTTTGTTATTTTACCATTTCTTGTATGTTTTTGAAGTTTATACCTAAAGAAAAGATCCAATTTCTACTCACTCAGCAGTTTTTTACATTTTTTTAATTGCTTCTGTTGCTATTAAGAGGTAGAGTAATTTTGATGATGAATTCTTAATTTCGTGCTTAATAGGTTTGCCTGGTATATTATCAGTTAAGCCAGACCCTGATTTAGATTCTACACAGAAAGATTACAGCTCTTCAAAGTTCGAACTGAGTACCGAATCAATCCCTTTCAATGGAAGCACATTACTGTTTCCTGCTGGCACTACTAAACACTGGCTCGTTCGAATGGACAGACCAGCAATTGGAGCTATCAGAAAGGCACAGGTGGTTGATTATTATGTTCAAGTCTTAATGAGGGTTTTGAGGAAGTGAGTATTAAATCTGTTATTGTGAGCCTGATTTTTCTCCCTTAAGATGTTTCTGAGAGTGAAATCATGTTGTTTTACAGTGAGAAAGACGCTCAAATGTGTATGTACCACGTTTCCTGGGAATCCAACTATGGTTTCTGCTGTGAATTAGATGATGAGTGTGCTCAAGAGTTAGCTGGTCTGTATTCTATACAACATCCTTAATTGATATGCTTATGGTTTGTGGTGTGACAATGAAAAGCTTTGTTGTTGCAGCTGTGCCCGGTGTTTTATCGGTCGGGCAAGATGAAGATTTTGGTTCAGATGATAAAGATTATGGAGGTTTGTCGTCATTAATAGTTTTTTATGACTTCGTTAATGGCATCAGATGGTTATAAATTATAATTACTTGTGCATGTGTCTTCAAATTTTCTATTGAGAAGTAGTAAATTCTATATACATTTGAAATATTTGGTGCCAATGATGTTTTTGTTAGCTGCTGCCAATATAATTTCCTTGTGATCTTACGTTTTTCGGCCATGCGTAGCATTGGCCCTAGATTTGTTTTCATCTCTGAGGGATTCGTTTGAGTCAGGTTTTCTAGCAAAAGATCGTCTTTTTATGTTCAATATTTCAAGCATTGGTGTTGTTGATGCAGGAAACTCTTTTTAAATAGGCAAATTCACACACATAAAAGATCAAAAGTGGATTCTCAAACCCTCTGTATAATACGCTCATGCTTAAATGGCTAATGGATTTGACAAACTGTTACACTATATATGACACAAGCCATGGTTTGGAGAGTGTTAAGTTCTGCTATTTGAAACACATCATGGTTTAGCGGAGCATGTTAAGTTCTTGATATCACTGATCTACTATTAAACCTACGCAGGAAATTGCTTTGGTAATAACGCATGTGCAACTTGCAGGTGAGAATTCAAGATCCTCTGAAGATTCTTCAGCATCGAGTCCAACAAGCAATATCAAAACAAAGAAGCTCTTTGTGACTGGTATACTTTCTGTTCATGAAGTACTGGCCCATGTTCTGCACCTGAAGCATTAGTTGTAATATTTTACTATTTCGGAACTTAGCATTTTACGCTTTTTCTATAGCGTGATTGAAGCTGTTAGTGGTCTAAATTGAATATTTTCATAAATTTGGCCTCGAGAATAATATCCCAAAGCTCTACAAACCATTTCAAAAAATTGAGGTTTTTTGTTTGGTATTCAAACTTTGAATCGTTAAACACTAGATACATTCCACTCCTGGTTAAAGGGTATGATAATAGCAGTTTAAAACGATAGAAGTTTGAACTCAACGATTAGACTTGTTCATTTGATATTAGCATATGTACGTGTTCAACCTCATTATTTGCCTAACATTGTCATATTCTCTGAGCTAAAAACACTTTCTATGCGTTATGTCTCTGCAGGTCTATCCTTCTATACATCAGAGAAAACCTTACGCGCAGCGTTTGAAAGTTTTGGTGAACTTGTTGAAGGTAACGAAAACCCTATTCAAACAGGGGTATTACATACTTTTAGGATGTCGACAAAGTTTACAAGTAACTTTGTTCATCAAGTTTTTCTTCCATTGTCAACAGTTAAAATCATAATGGACAAGATTTCCAAGAGGTCCAAAGGCTATGCTTTTGTGGAGTACACCACTGAGGAGGCTGCAAGTACTGCTCTCAGAGAAATGAATGGAAAGGTAGTTGCGTTCGATGATTTGCAGGGTTAAACTACAAAAACTGTCCTTAAAATTCAGTTTTATTGAAAAAATAAATTAAATCCAATCATTTTCAGAATTACTTGAACCCAATTAACACTTGTTTCTATTTTACGAAGTTCACTTATTTGGGGGTAGTTGTAAAACAAGTACAAACTTGATGGGGGTATTTGTAATTTTGAAAGATAATTGAGTTTTTTGTAATCAGGCTAAACCTCAAGCATAGTTTTTTGTAATTTAACCAGACCTTCAGATAGCCTGTCATTCTCAAAAAGATCAGCTGACGTTCATTTGTTTTCGTGCCTTTCAGATCATCAATGGCTGGATGATAACCGTGGACATTGCCAAGAAGAACCCACCCAAGTATAGCAGGGGCCAACCAAGACCTACATCATGATGCCTTATATCTGATTATTTTCAGCAGGATTTAAAGGAATATATTGTTTTTCGGCTCATGTATACCCGACAAAACAGAACAAAAAGTCTGAGTAACGGTTTTATCCACCAGCAAAGGCAGAAATGGAGGAGCAAGTAAAAAAAACCATGGTTGGTTGTGTCATCAACTTTGACTCGGGTTTTTTGTTCCCGTTTGCTAGTCGTTCAATAGAGATGCCTTTAATCAGTCAAGAACTCAGAAGTTAAAGATGGTATAGATAAGAGGTGAGATGATACACAGCACATCACAGCTTGCAGAACAGAATTTTATGGATGATCATATCAAAAACTCGCGAAGGTCATCTTTCAGATCGATTCTGAGCATCCATCCTGGGGATTTCTTTTCTCCATTTCTGGGATTAACATAAATTGTACAAGTATGCAAAGTAACTACATTTGGACTTGTATACTGGCCTGCAGGTTATGCAATCTGGAAAATATCATTTTCATATTATCATTTTCAGGTTTATTTATGTGACATCCTATAGCTTAGAGTTGCATCCATTTGGCTCATTCTAAATTGTGGTCATTTATACATTTTACATTTTTTAAGAAAAATCAATAGTTCGTCAGAAATTATTCTGTTTTGTTTAATTATAATGCCAAGAGACTACAATTAAGGTTGTCAAGTCAGGTGAGCTGGTTTTGTATGGATGTATTTCCAAATTCAATTTTCATTTTCTAGTGTTTTGAAATGAATTTTCAGAAACTATTGGTTTTCATGTGAAAAATGAAAATATGTTTAGTTTGTTTTCTAACTTTTGTTAATGTATATGTTTGGAAATGAAAATATGTTTGATTATAGTTTTAAAGGGTATTTTTGATAGATTTGCGTGATTGTATTAAAAATTGTTATGATATACCGGGAAGCGAATGCTGAAGAGATTGGATTAAAAATGACATTTATCTTATTCAAATGGCAGTTTAAATGACATTTTAATTCAATCTCGTTAGCATTCTATATCCCCTTGTGAGCATCAAATCATATAAAGAAGTCTAAATTAAAATAAGCAAATTGACCAAAAAAAAGATCCTAAAACTCCCTATGTTTTCAAGTCAATGCATTTTCACGTGACAATATCCAATCAATTTTCAAATTTTCGGACAATTCGAACTTCATTTTGAGCTTTCTTATTAGTTACAAAACTAAATTGTTTTTTTTTTTTATTTATCAACATCATTATTTTTGTCATTCCCCATTAGGTACCATTTTTGCATTTTCGCTGTGGATTATCCATTAGACCATTAGTTTCGATTTTGATTCTTATTATTCATTAATTTATAGGTGTCATTTTACGTAATTACAAGGAAACTAAGATTGTGTTAACTACTAATTAACATTTAATTTTTTTCAGAGCTTAAGAAGCTAAGTAACTGCCTCAGCTTCATATGGAAATTGCAATGCAGGACAAAATAATTTTTCAGTCTCACAACCAAGTGCTCAAGCAGAGTATTGGGGCTTTAAACAATGAAGCTACTGAAAACAACATTTATTTTTGCATATATCATGTGATGTTAGCGTCCGCCCGATATGTATGTCCCCTTTAGCTGAAAAATGAGTTGGGTCGGGCGGGGTTGGGCCGATATTTCATCACTCCACATTTCTTGTGGCCCTACCTAGTGACATGTGTATTTTTTGGTTGGGATGTTCGGTCCTATTGGGCTTCGGGCATTTGGATCGGGCCAAAGTAATCTTGTTCCTTTTCGTGCCTCTAAAAATGAAGCTCAACCCAATCAGATATCACGGATTAGTCGCCGCACAATTTTCTGCACTCTACCTTTGGGTGTCCTCGATATCTTTATCCTAAAAAGGCGCGTTCTGGGAGAAGTGATTTGACCGTTACTAATAAGTCACAACACACCCACACATGATTGTCAACTTTCCTCATGTCATCCAATTTGTTGTCAAGTAAGCACCAAGCCACCAAATTCCATCCAAAAGTTGAAAAATCGGACCAATGGACCAAATTTGCATTTCTCATTAGACTAGTAAGACGAACGTACGTTGCACATGATCTAAATAAATTTATTAATTTAAGTCAAATTAAATCTTTAAATTGGAACTAATTTTTATTATATTAATGGTATTTCTAATAAATGTCATTCATGTATTTTGATCCTAATTTTTTTTTCCTTTTTTTAATAAGTTGGAGTAGTGGTTGGAGATGAGGGGATAAATTTCAAAAAACCGAAAGATACATGTTCGAACTTTGGTCAAAATACCCTTACAAAGGGTTAGTGATACTACTTGAGCTACAAACTCGTGATAATTTTTTTTAATAAGTTGGGAGACTTTTTGGAGGAGGAGTGTATCAATTTTAAAGAATCAAAGCTACCGGGTTCAAACCCCTGTTAACACCTTTATAATTTTTTTCTTATAAACTCCTACATCCGATAAGTTTGTTAGATTTTATTTTAAAAATAAGCTCCCAGTATTTGGATAAAATAAGATTATGGGTGTTATATGTTGTTTTCAAATCTTATAAGCGGTTACATTAATTAAGTTGTTTGGGTCTAGTCAAATGTTTTTTTTTTCGACGGTAAAAAAAGAAAAGAAAAAAGGGTCTAGTCATTGTAGTCAAATAATAAAAATCCTTAAAACTACCCGGCTCTCTGAGTTTGGAATCAATTCCCCAATCGTTATTGCTATTAACGATCGGGGTAGGTTTTTCAATTTTTCTTTCCCAGTCGTTCTTGCTATCAACGATCGGATGATTTTTTTAAATTTTTTTTTGCTTGGTCGTGATTGTGATCAACTACTAAGCTTTAGTCGTTGATACAACCAACCTTAAAAAATTAACAGCCCCAAAATTCATCATACTTTTGTAATAATTTCCCTCAAACATAATATTTAGTTAAAAACAAAATGAAATGGGTTTCTTATGAGACCGCCTTCTTACTGATCTCAATCAGTAAAACGGGTCATATTATAACCCGCCTATAAAATTCAGCCATTGACCACAAACCCACACATGTTACACGTGCACAGCAAAAATCGAACTTCATGTGGCCCAAGCCGAGAAACCCTCGACAAAAATGAAAGGTCTTGGCGATTTCCTGATTTCCTCCACCATGGCGTAACATAGCCACAAGCCACCCCACTATTCAGAAATCAGATTAAGCACGGCGGCGCGTGGCTTACCCTCAAGCATCAGTAACTCGAGGTGGGGGAATCATCATCACTACTACCACGGCTTCCACTACTGTTGACTGTGCTGCTACAAAAACCATTTAGCTTCTTCAATTTTCTTCCATCTATTTCCAGTGGTCATTTTTCTAGAAATCAAACATTGGAGAAATATGTGAGTTCGAGAATAAATAGATCCTAGAGTAGAAATAGACCATGGGCTGGATGAGGGCAGAGGGTTATTCTTGATCGATAAGTTGCTTTTGGATAATTCAAGAATTTTACAGTTGCTTTTGGATAATTCAAGACTTTTACAGTTGCTTTTGGTGGGACTTTTCTTTTCCTTTTGGGAGGGGTGACGAAATGATTTGCAGGAAGAAACTGACCAGATTGAGGCATATTGGTAATAAACAATTTGGAAAAATTAATACTTTTCAAGAAAAAAAAATTAATACTTTTTATAGAAAAACTAATACTTTTTAGGGGGACTATTAATATTTTTAGGAGTAACTAATAATATAGGAAAAAAACTAATACTTTTCATGAAGGAAAAAAATTAATAATTTTAAGAGAAAGAATAATACTTTTCAGAGAAAAACTAATACTTTCAGTGAGATTATTAATACTTTTAAAAAGAACTACTAACATTTTCGTGGGGGAAACTAAGGCCTTGTTTGTTTATGTTTCCAAGGCCTCATTTCCAATTTCCAACTATTCATAGAAATGGAATCATGTTTGTTTCTAAAATTTCCAATGGAAATCATCATTTCCACTTTCCACTTTTCACACAAAACATCATCTCAAACCTACAATTTCAATTCTCAAGTCTATACACTACCCTACACCACTTATCAATCAATATTCTTATTTTTTAATCCAATTATATATGTGGGACCCTCCATTACCAACTTTATCTACTTAAAATACTACTATATATATCTAATGGGACCCACTAGTTAACAATCTTACAAATATAATATTATATATTCAATTAAAATATTCAACCACTATCAACTTTTCAAATTATTATATATATAAAATACTATTTCAAAACTACTTAACCAAACATAATCTCATTTCCAAACCTACATAAAACTCATTCTCATTCACTCATCCAAACATAATTCAAGTTTTCACACGAAACCAATAAATTCTAAAATTCATTTTCCAACACTAAAACTAAAATAAATTTCAAAAACATAACCATACAAGACCTAATACTTTGGAGGAAAAAATTAATATTTTTTCAGGAAAAACTGATACTTTTCATGACCAAAAAAATTAATACTTTAAGAGAAAGAATAATATTTTTTAGAGAAAAACTAATACTTTTAGTGGGACTAATAATATTTTTAAGAAGAACTACTACGAACATTTTCGCGGGAAAAATTAATACTTTGGAGGAAAAAATTAATACTTTTTCAGGAAAAACTGATACTTTTCATGACGAAAAAAATTAATACTTTAAGAGAAAGAATAATATTTTTTAGAGAAAAACTAATACTTTTAGTGGGACTAATAATATTTTTAAGAAGAACTACTACGAACATTTTCGCGGGAAAAACTAATACTTTTGAGGAAAAAATTAATACTTTTAGGGAAAAACTGATATTTTTCATGAAGAAAAACAATTAATACTTTTAAGAGAAAGAATAATACTTTTTAGAGAAAAACTAATACTTTTTGTGGGATTACTAATATTTTTAAGAAGAACTACTACTAACATTTTCGCTGGGAAAACTAATACTTTTGATGAAAAAATCAGTGTTTTAAATACCGAACCGGTGATCAAACCGGCCAAGCCACCGGTATGCGGTTCAACCGGTTGGACCGGTTCAACCGCCGGTTTTACCGATTTTAATAAAAAATATTTATTTGAAATTATATTATATAAAATATGAATATAATTTATTAATATAGAAGGGAAAGTTGTATATGTTTAGTTAAAACGAAAAAATGTATATATTTAGCTCAAAAATGACATAAATATATTAAATATTAAGTTTATAAATTCTATTTTTATAAAAAAGTGAAAAAAATACAAAAACTAAAAAAAAAAAAGCAAATTCCTGGTTCAACCGGTTTTAGGATTTATTGTCCTAAGTATTGACGGTTTAACTGTTAAAACGATTATTAGGACCTTATCGCATCGGCCCCGACCACCGATCCTAGATAACCTGGCTGAACCGATCACGATACGGTATTTTTGAACAAAGGCTTTCAACTTGAAGAAAATGGTGATAGAGTCTTTTTTTTTGTATTTAGTAATTGGTATAAAAATTATGTTCCTCCTGTTACAATGATTGTTTCCTTATAAAAAGTCAGTCATTCAATTTTTAGTTGTATTAATAATTCTGTCATTTTGTATTAATACGTCAATACTTTTGTAATAAAAATTGATACTTTTATGCTGAAAACTCATATTTTTAGACCGATAAATGATACTTTTCAGCTGAAGAGAATTAGCGATACTTGCAATATTTTGTTAAAAAATGTAATACTTTTAATTCAAAAGGTGATACTTTAAACACAAAAAGTGATACTTTTAAAATAAAAAAATGACATAATTAGACCGAAAAGTTATACTTTTCAACCCAAAAAAAAATAGTGATACTTGCAATTTTTCCTTTTTAAGAAGAAGGCGATACATTTAAGAACAAAAGTGATACTTTAAACCAAAAAGTTATACTTTCAACCAAATGTTTTAAATACGTCACGGTGATCAAACCGGCCAAGCCACCGTATGCGGTTCAACTCAACGGACTGGTTCAACCGCCGGTTTTACCGATTTTAATAAAAATATTTATTTGAAATTATATTATATAAAATATGAATATAATTTATTAATATAGAAGGGAAAGTTGTATATGTTTAGTTAAAACGAAAAAATGTATATATTTAGCTCAAAAATGACATAAATATATTAAATATTAAGTTTATAAATTCTATTTTTATAAAAAAAAGTGAAAAAAATACAAAAACTAAAAAAAAAAAAGCAAATTCCGGTTCAACCGGTTTTAGGACGGTATTGTCCGGTTTGGCCGGTATTGACCGGTTTAACCGTTAAAACGGTTATTAGGACCTTATCGTACCGGTCCGACCACTGGTATCCGGTATAACCGGTTGAACCGGCCGGTACGATACGGTATTTTGAACAGTGGAAAAAATTAATACTTTTTAGGGAAAAACTGATACTTTTCTTGAAGAAAACAATTAATACTTTTAAGAGAAAGAATAATACTTTTTAGAGAAAAACTAATACTTTTTGTGGGACTACTAATATTTTTAAGAAGAACTACTACTAACATTTTTATTTTAAAACTAATACTTTTGATGAAAAATTAATACTTTTTAGGGAAAAAGCTGATACTTTTCTTGAAGAAAAACAATTAATACTTTTAAGAGAAAGAATAATACTTTTTAGAGAAAAACTAATACTTTCAGTGGAACTACTAATATTTTTAAGAAGAACTACTACTAACATTTTCGCTGGGAAAACTAATACTTTTGATGAAAAAATTAATACTTTTTAGGGAAAAACTGATACTTTTCTTGAAGAAAAACAATTAATACTTTTAAGAGAAAGAATAATACTTTTTAGAGAAAAACTAATACTTTCAGTGGGACTACTAATATTTTTAAGAAGAATTACTACTAACATTTTCGCTGGGAAAACTAATACTTTTGATGAAAAAATTAATACTTTTTAGGGAAAAACTGATACTTTTCTTGAAGAAAAACAATTAATACTTTTAAGAGAAAGAATAATACTTTTTAGAGAAAAACAAATACTTTTTGTGGGACTACTAATATTTCTAAGAAGAACTACTACTAACATTTTCACTTTTTAAAACTAATACTTTTGATGAAAAATTAATACTTTTTAGGGAAAAACTGATACTTTTCTTGAAGAAAAAAAATTAATATATTTAAGAGAAAGAATAATATTTCCCAGAGAAAAAAACTAATACTTTCAGTGGGACTACTAATATTTTTAAGAAGAACTATTAAAATTTCCACGGGAAAAACTAATACTTTTGAGGAAAAACTAATACTTTTCTAAAAAAGCTGGTATTTTTATGAAGAAAAAAAAATTAATACTTTGAAGAGTAGGAATAACACTTTTCAGAGAAAAAGTAATACTTTCAATGGGACTACTAATATTGTTAAGAAGTACTAATATTTTCGCGGAGAAAACTAATACTTTTGATGAAAAATATTAATACTTTTAGAGAAAAATAATAATTTTTAGAAAAAACTAATACTTTCAGGGGGATCCTGCTAATATGTTTCAGATGAACTACTAACATTTTCCAGAATAAAACTAATACTTTTTAGGAGATCTAGTAATACTTTTCAAGGTAACTACGAATAATTTTTAGGGAAACTACTAATATCAGTTTTGTTATTTTGAAAATATATGTTTTTTAGAGGGTAAATGTGATATTTTTTTAATAAAAATTGATACTGCTAAACAAGACTGTAATGTGTAAATAAATAATATCAGTATTCTTAATTTTAAAATTTATACTTTTCACCGCTAAAGTAATATTTTTCAATAAAATATGATACTTTTTAAATTATTATCACATCCACATGTTAGTATAATATTTACGAAAATACAACCGCCCTTTTAGATATATGAAAATTCCATCGCCATTTCATATTGATGGAAATTGCCACCGCCGTAAATGAGGTCGTTTATTATTGTTGATTCTATTCAACATTCAAATTCTTTCCCTAAGAATAGACTACTAATTACTGAGGATTTATGCAGGGAAATATTGTGAATCAAACTCCCACCCAATTATTCAATTTAGATTTTGAATTTTTTTCTTCAAATCCAACAACTGGAAAACAAGATTAATGCTTTTAACCCACAAACCATTGAATTTCAAGCACAACACATTTCAACACGAAATTAACTAAAGTAACACACACTTAACAACCCAAATTAACTAAAGGCCTAATTCCTCCAGTTTCACGGTCACCACCGTAACTACCCTCACGGCGGCCATATCCACCTCCGCCGTAACCACCACCACCACCTCCGCTATGACAACCTTCACGGCGAGGCAGCGAAATCCACCGCTAGCTCCACCACCGCTTCCGCGAGACTGGATCTTCCGGTCTAAAGATCGTTAATAATCTTCGATTCGATGACTTCACTGAATTGGGAGAAGGCCTGCTCAAGGGACTGATCGGAGGTGGCCCAAGCCAGACCACCAACGAGCAAAGACCGAAAAAAAAATTGCAGCGGCATGTAATGGTGGATCGAGACCCAGGAAGAAAGGACGAAAAGGGAGAAAAAGAAAGAAGAAAATGGAATCGGTCCTATATTTACTAAAATGCCACTGGTCTCCTATGAGTTGGGTCACGGGTCGCAGGGGATCCGTCTCACAAACTGCGACCCATAAGACCGTCTTATACGAGTTTTTGCCAAAAGCTATTCTAGTTTTCGTTGGATGGATAATCATAAAAGTATTATTCTAGTCAAAACAGGATTCTAGTAATCCTAATCAAACCACGATTCTTCATTCGATTCAAGTAGCAATTAGATTGATTGTCCGAGTGCTTAAGGTATGAACGTGAAACTTTAGAATTTATATCTGAAGTAAATTTCTGTGATTTGTTTGTATGAATGTTCTTCGAGCTTCGTCCTTCGCCCTGCCGTACAGTAAAGAGAACAAAATTTTGCTATATTTTTTTTTCCAGATTTATTTTGTTTGAAATATGAAACTTAATAAGTTTACGAGTGTTCTGTAATTTTTTCGGATAATGTTCATCTGACCCCTCAACTTTTGTAATGTTTTCTTATAGAACACAGCTCCACAAGTTCTCTGCAGTGATTAAAAATTGTTTAAATGCATACTTTAGGGGATATCCATATTTTCTATAGACAACATGATTTTTCGCAATTAGGTTAAACTTCAAGAGTAATTTTCGTAATTTAGGAGAGTCCCATTGGTAATCGAAACCCTTTTCCAAGTTCTAAACCGTGACAATTAGGATAGTTGTTGAAGTAGTTTTCGAATTTAAATTTAACTGTTTTGATATTGTTGGCAAATTTTATATATGTTGTATCTGTTCTACTTATTTTCTTTTTATTATCAACTTTGAGTTTTGTTGTTGTTATTGTTCTTATTTATTTATTCTTGTTATTTAGTATTTTTATTTCTCAGAAATTAAAAGGGTACATATCTGTATGTAGTATCATAGATGGTCAGTATGGATTCATCAGCTGAAAGAGTTGAGAGCATCGATGATATACTAATGGAAATACTTATTCGGTTGCCTGAAAAGTCCATCTTCAGATTCATGTCCGTCTCAAGAGATGGACAAATATAATCACAAATCCTTTCTTTCTTAAGACTCACAGCCGCCGCCGTCGCCATGGTGGTGGTCGTCTGCTGGCCCTCATCGAAAGAAATTTCTTCCCTGTTCCCTGGTTCAAACCTCTACCTCGTTGGCCACCACCAATGAATATTCTCCCTGTTATTGATGATGATCACCGCACTAGTATTTGCAAATACGTCCCCAAACTATTAGGCTACTTCATCAATTCCTCCAATGGCCTCATACTCTGTGGTCGCCATCCGTACCAATACCACGTCTTGAATCCCGTGTCGAAAGTGGGTCATGTTGCCACCACCGTCTCCTGTTGCACTGGATGGATACGGCGCAAATCCGTCGGATTGATGTGCGAGGAAAACACAAGTGAACTGGTGGCTGATTACGACGGTCATATAGCCGCGGCACATGCAGACGACAACACCATGAGAATCGAGAGTTACTCTTCCAAGACAGGAAAGTGGGTCGTGAAGAAACTAGCGGCTGACAGTCTTGGTTTGCTCAAATTGTGCCAGCCTCCGGAGGTAGCTAATGGCATTTTCCATTGGAAATCAGCCTTGCACTTTGGCGTTATCGGAGTTTACGATCCCAGACTCGACGAGAACCATGTGCAGTTGCTGGAGTTGCCGAAAGATGTGGTAATGAATGAGAATTTCGTCTCGCGTACGATCACGAGGTCGCCCGTTGACGACGCTCTCTGGTATGGCTTCATCACCAGGGACAACTTGCAATTCTTTAGGCTTAATGGTTATAACAGGAGTAGTGGCTGCTGGTCGACGACCACCATACCTGGTACAGAGTGGGTCTTGATGCATTCTGTCAGCATCGATTGGCTGCGCAAAGAAGCCGGGTACCTCAGGTGTACAAGTGGAGCGTAAGGATCCTAGGAAGACAAAAAAATTTCCCTGGCATCTTTCATTCCGTGGAATCCACTAGTTGCTGTGCTTAGACAGGGGCCAAGAGTTTTCTTTACAACTTAGAGACCAAGTCTATCCAATGGCTGAAATTCCATGGTCGTCTCAGTATTATGGTTGTGATCGTGAGCCTGTGTGTCCCTACATTAAGCCATGTTTTCTCTCTTCATATTGCCTCTAACAAAATAATAGATTATTTATGGAATTACTATATTGATCATTTTGGACTTGTTTGTTTACCTTTCGTTCTTGCAAAATAATAGATTATGTATGGAATTATAATATTGATCATTTTCGATTTGTTTGTTTACTTTTGATACTACAACAAAAGGTGCTATTTGCAACAAAATTATTTGGGAAATGGGAACATAAAGTCGTTGCTAATAATCAGCTTTTGAGACATCATATCGTCACTAAAAAGTTTTCACTATTTGATATAATAAATAGGCTTATTTGAGATATTTAGCTGACGATTTAGTCGTTGCAAAACTCCGAACATTGCTAATATATTTATAAAATTCCCACAAAACCTTTTCCTCCTCACTTTCCCTCTCGCCTCGGTCCATTGCTCGTCGTCACCTTCGACCTCTTGGAAATCCTTCTCCACGTCCTCCGCTCACTCATCTCCGACCGTCCGTCCACCACCACCACCACCAGTCCACAACATGTTGCCGTCCGAGTAATAGGTTTGCCGTTTTGCAAGTTGTACTACCTTTTGTTCATCTTAACATTTGCCCCACGATTTAATTTCACCGTTTGCTCCATTTCTAGAACATTTTGTTAAATTCCCAATTTAGGCAGTTTTTTCATTATTTTAGTTTAATACTGTGAATGGAGATATAGCTTGAGCAACAATGTTGGATGGAGAAGTTTTAATTATTTGCATTGAATTCACTGGGAGAAAGGAACACATTTTATGTTCCTTTGTGTCGCCACTCTGTATGAAGTTGATTGCTAGTTTATGCTATGGTATTAATTGCTGCTCTCATCTATATTATATGTATTCTCCACCTTTTTTGTTCTTTTCTGCTTTCGTTTTCTCTTAACCAAATTCTATCTTGGAATGTTATGCTGAATGTTCATATTGTTGCTACTGAAACTTGAAAGTATAGTTTATAGAAGAAGGGTTTTGCTAATGGTTTCTTGAATTGGAGTTTTACAATGGTTTTCTTGGATGTTGCTTATGGTGGATGTCCCAATCAAACATATTTTTATGAGCAAAAGTTGCAGTTTTGTATGCTGCATGGAGTTAATTTATCAGTTGAAACTGAATTTGGTTAACTATTTTGAGAAACTCTTATGACGTCGGTTACTCTCCAAGGTTCCCTAAAATTGTACTGAAGCATATAGGGAGTGTGTGGGAGTAAAAGTGGAAGTTGACTTCCTTGTTCTGTGGTTGCTTAAGAGGATTTTTGTAGTTTTAAAGGTCATAGCCTGTTGGCTTCTGGTATATCATGTTATTTCAAATGAATGCAAGGCCTGAATTATTTGTGAGTTCCTTTTCCCTTCTGCACTCTAATGAATGAGTAAAATGGCAAAGCCTTGTAAAAAGTTCCTTCTATTTCCCTTTTCAGCCATCTTGTTTTGCTTTTGTCATGTCATCTGCTATATTTTTTTTGCTTCAATTTGTTTACAAGTTGGTTTATTCATTTGATCTATTTATCTTTTTTTTAAAAAAATAACTTGCAGTGGAGCAGGAAAAGCCGTTCTTTGCATGCAAAAGGATTGGAAAGGGTATTTAAGTGGCTGCAGGAAAGTAAACAACATTATGGTTGCTTTCAAGATGAGGCAGGTCTTATTGATACTGAATGTTTTATATATTTTCCACGTACTGTTTTATATATTTGTCTGGTATTCTTATCATTGTACATTTATTTTCAGGGCTTGAGTGATTTGCTGAGTCGTAGCCGTGCTAATATTGGGATAAAAAGAATGGGTGAAATTGATGACAAAGCCTTTAAGAACGCATGCAAGCTAAGATTCCCAAAATTAATTATTATACAATCAACAAAATGCCTCTATATCTATTCATTGCTGTCATTCTTTGTGGCGTAGTTTTTTTTGTTAGTAATTTTTTTCTTGGCCTCGTGCGATTGTGCAAGAATATAAAATCAGTAGATTCAGAAGATGCATCTCCTAGACAGTCAGATTCTCCTAAGGTTCCAACTTCAGGGGAGAGTTTTGGCAGTGGACCTCAAAGCTCATCAAGCAAAGGTGAAAACGATTCACACATTGTTGTGGATTCTGAGATTCGCTGGGAGGATTTACAATTAAGGGAGGAAATTGGGCAAGGTAAAGTTCTAATTATATGCATGTTCGGAAATTGGGATTTACAATTAAGGGATTTACAATTGCTCCTTTCAGGCTCATTTGGAGTAGTGTATCATGGAGTTTGGAATGGATCAGTATGTCACCATATTCATAAGTTGCTTAATTACTCTGAATTATGACAGATAGTTATCTCATTAATTGATGGTGTGTATTATATTTTCTTCATATTTTTCAGGATGTTGCAGTTAAGGTTTATTTTGGGAGTAAAAAAATTCTCTTGAAAGAGAAGAATAGGAATAAGTAGCAGACAAGGGGCAGACAGAGAAAAAAGGATGCACGCGATTTTTGATTTACCAAAGTGGTAATAAAAATAAGACTGCAATTTCTGTACTTTGCATTCTCTTGTTCAGTGTTTTCATTTCAAAGTTCACGAGATCATCCACCTTTTTACGTTGTACATTTGGACAGTTTGTTTACATTGTTAATGATGAGATAAACAAGGCCTCTAATCTGTGGTAATCCAAACTCTCTTTGTCTGCAGATGAGCTTTAGGTGAAGTGCCTGTTCTACTTTGAAGTTAGCTCTGATCAGCTCTATATCTGGGATACGATTGAAGTTAGCGGCACTTTGAAGTTTTTAACAATAGGCTGTAATTGATAAGAGGAGTCATCAATCAAATCTGTAATATCGTGTAGTTCTTCTAATCATTCTCAATGTTGTAATGGTTACTACATGAATAAACTCCCAAAATATTTTCCCGTGTTACTCCGAACTACATGTTAAATAATTAATCTTTTCTTTTGATATGAACATATGTTCTCCAATGTCCAGTTGCATTTGATGCTATCTCTTGAAAACAACCGGCTTGATAATGTAAAATCCAATATTTTTTTTATAAAAAAAATGGAGTATTTGGAACGACAAGTCGTCGCAAAAAACCATAAAATATTGTAACCAGCGAAGACTTATTTGCAACGACAAAAGCATCACAAAAAACCATAAAAAAATTATTTGCGTCGCAGCATTTGAGGCGACGTTTTTGTGACGATATAGCGTTGCGAAAAATATATTTGGGACAACATGTGACCTTTTGTGACGACTTTAAATTGAATGAAAATCTCTCAGTTTTTTTTTTTTTTTTTAAATTTTCTTCTATTTGTGGGTTACAATCTTACTATTGACACAGTAAGGAATGTAAACACTCTCATGTCTCTCTCTGTTGTCTGCAAATTAAAATCGACAAGTCGCACTCCCTCTTTGAGGGACCAATACAAAATATTTGACTGGGTTATCCACTGTTGAAAATAACAATTCAAGTATTTAATTTTTTGAAATTATCTATACAGTTATCTATAGTTACCTGGTTTTAAAAAAATATTATTTGTAATATAATTAGATTTATAATGAAAATAAATGTATTAATATATTATATAGTACAGTAAATTTATAATGAAAGTCAATTCTGAGCAGGATGGGGATTTCTTCATGGGGAAGAGGACCGAAACATGCCACTGAAAGACTACTACTGAGACAAAGATGGGCCGTCAAGAACGTAGAGGAGGTAGGATGGGCAGTTGGTCAGATCTAGTATGGATCATGCGTGGACGGTAGTTGGAGTCTTCTGTCAACCGGAAAGTCTCTTTATCTTAATTCATAGGGTACTTCGGAGTGAGTGAGCGCTCTCGCTTTCTCCCTGGGACAAAGCAGTGCGCTCACTCCGTGAAGGTAAAGTAGGGCAAGGTAGCTTACTTACTTCCCTTAGCCGGGATGCTACATTTAGAGAATAAACTAATTGCCTTTCAATTAGAAAGATTAATAAATAGGAGTAAAGTAAGCAATCGGCTAAAGTTGCATATTATCTTCAAATGCAATTCACACAACTAGGTTTCGAGAGGGCTATATTCTTGGATTAACATAAATTGTACAAGTATGCAAAGTAACTACATTTGGACTTGCATGTATACTGGCCTGCAGTTTATACCATCTGAAAAATGTAAAGGCAAAATTGTTCCTTTTGGAGTTTTATGCAATAGTGAAAGTGACATGGTAGTAACTAAAAATCATAGTAATCAACTTTTCATTCCCATTAGTGCAAACAAATAAGTGGAACTCAAACCACCATTTGGTTCTTTATTGTTTATCAAAGCTATTTGATTATAGGATTTGGTGATTTCTCTTATTATCATTTTCAGGTTTATTTATGTGACATCCTAGCTTAGTTGCATCCATTCGGCTCATTCTAAATTGCGGTCATTTATATGTAAAATCAATAGTTTGTCAGAAATTATTCTGTTTTGTTTAATTATAATGCCAAGAGACTATAAAGTGAGCTGGTTTTGTATGGATATATTTCCAAATTCAAATTTCATTTTCTAATACTTGAAATGAATTTCCAGAAACTATTGGTTTCCACCTAAAAATGAAAATATGTTTAGTTTGTTTTCTAAATTTCTGTTAATGTATATGTTTGGAAATGAAAATATGCTTTATTATAGTTTTTAAAGAGTATTTTTGATGGATTTGCGTGATTGTAGTGAAAAATTGTTTTGTTATAGTTTTTGAGGTTTGTTTTCACATAGATCAATGCGTGATTGTAGTGAAAAATTGAATGATTGTGTTTCCGAAGACCGTCGATAAAAAAGTGAAAACGACTTCATTTCCAATGAGAAATTCCTAAATAAATATAAACCCATTTTCTAGAGTGGCAAAATATTGGGCTCGGACATGACGAGCTAATGTCAAAAATTGGGTGGGCTGGGCTAGAAGTCGGTTCGGGATGCATTTTCCACCTCTACCATTTTTCGAATAGTTGGAAATTGGAAAACGTGTTTGAAATACAACCATACATTAGGTTAGTTTGTAGAGAGTTTTATTTAGAGCTCTCAATTGATTGTGCAAGTAATACAAGCTCTACTGGAGTTTGAGTTGGTTCAAATTTGCTTCTTTTCCTTCAATTATTATTGCCAAAAGATGCCAATAAACAAATGTAATGAATGATTTATGATCCAAATGAAAATTAGCAAAGGGTACATTACATCTCTTCCTTGGTTCCTCCTTTCACAAGGAAGATATTTAATAGTTCTCAGCTGCGATTGGATACAAAAAGATTTTCATTTTGTTCTGCTAGAGATTTTTAATCAAACATGTAATTATTTATGAAAATTTTCAAAAATACACCATTATTCACTCGGTTTCACATTTTCTCTTACCAACCACATATATACAATTTTTCAGAAAACTAATTATTATTGCACATTTTCCTAAATTCCTTCGCTCATAATTTCTATATCACCAATCATTTCCAATAATTACTTTATTTTTTTGATTATCCAATCATACTATCAAATTTCATTTAAAATTTTCTTTTACCATTTTTCTCTGGTATAAAGAAAAAAATCAAAATGAGAGCATGTCCAATCGTACGTGTCCCCTCTCTCTTTCTCTATATATATAGAAGGTTTGTGCTCATGTATTTTGAGCACTTGAAATGGAGCAACGGAGATTCTCGTCCATCATCTTCTGCCTCCTCCTGTCTTTACCTTTTCTTTCAACAGGTACTTCACACTTTTCTTCAACCAAATTAAACTTTAAATTGATTTATGGGATGATATTAATATATACCTATATATAATGAATATTATATTAAAAGTTGCAGAAGCAAATATTATTCCTGGAAATGGATATGTTGAAGAAAGGGATAATGAGAAGAATAAACAAGTAATGAAGTTGTTCGTGTTCGGAGACTCGTACGCTGACACAGGCAACCTGCCGAGTTCAGTTTCAAAATCATGGAAACCGCCGTATGGGATCACTTTCCCTGGAAAACCATCTGGAAGATTTTCTGATGGTCGTGTTCTTACAGATTATATAGGTATATATATATATATATATTCTCATTTAAATTATTAAACCATATACATGTATTTTATGTAGTATTCGTTGTTGAATACATGTTCATTCATATGCATTGTACGTATTTGTTCCATATTGATTGTTTGCTTTTATAGCTTCTTTTGATCTCTTGGAGTTCCTATGATTATGAAAGAATAAAAAGAATCAAAGAAAATATAATAATTTAATTTACATATATAATATAAGAAAGAAAAAACTAATATAAACACGTCTCTTGAAAATTATTGCAAATTTGATAGGGGAATTAGAACTTACTCTTACAAGTTTTTATTTTATTTTTATTTTTTTATTCTATATTTTTTCAATTCTCTCCAGAAACTTATGATTTCTGTTCCGGAGAAATTCTGAGTGGGACTTTTTTTTTTGTGATTGTAGGCATCATATTCTAGAGGTTAATTTCTTTGAAAACCAATTATAATATATTGCGAGGAATTAATTATACTTGAAAATAACATATATATCTAAAGTGTATAGTATATATCTATTATATATATAATATCAAAAGTTCATAGTCTTTTGAGAATAACACCATAATTACACACTTTTTTTTTCTTTTTGGTGCATTCTTAATTGGATCGATTTTGTAATTACGTACTTTGAAATTTTGAATTAAGGTACTATACTAAAATCTTATATTTGTCTATGGCCATTAAATGCATATATGATCGATGGAACTAACGCATTTAATTTTATTCTTTTCAAGTTAATATTGTTGATAACTTATATTTATGATGTACTTATGTATGCAGTCCATTTTTTTTATTAAGAATATTACTATATTAAATCATGATATGCAAGAGGCAAAAGTTTTAGAACACACTTACATAAATGAATATACATATCTATATGTATGTGTAAAGGTGCGTATAGATCATAAACCAATTTGGTGATAAATAAAAAATACTCCAGAGCATACATCACTTAGTTCAATATATTATACCTCTTTTCAATGTTTTTCTCAAATTCTGTTTCTTACTTGAGGTTTAACACAAATATTGACCTTCATGCCTCATTAACCGATCGAGATTTCTGTTTCACTTCCTGTTCCACTCACTATTTCATTATATTGGATGAATGACACATACAAGATGATGTCACAATTGTACACATGTCGGTCATCCAATATATGGAATATGGGTGAAACAAAAAAGTGGAATAGAATATCTCACGTGTTTAATTTGCAGCTTCATTTCTTGGTATAAGATCCCCATGGCCATACCAGCTCAAGAATTTCAACACGAGTGCGACACGATACGGGATCAACTTTGCTCATGGAGGAACAGGAGTGTTCAAAACTTTGGTTGATCAACCAAACATGACTACATAGATCGATTTCTTCCAACAACTTATCAATAAAAACGTGTACACGATTCAAAATCTTAGTTAAATCGATTGCCCTTGTGTCGCTGGCAGGCAATGACTATTCTTCTTATCTAGCCAACAATGGCAGATTTGAGGTAAAGTTGTTCAACTAATCATAATTGTATTTGTTGGATAGGCTAACTATATTTTGAGGTACATACCCTAAACAAGAAAGGGCAAATTAGGTTATATATGTTGAAACTAACTAAGGGCAAAATTGTTTTTTAGATTCTTTTTTTTTTTCAATTATTGGGTATGGGGTGGGGTGGGTGGGGATTTTGACCAAAATAATTTGATTTTTTTTGCTAATGCTTTTTGAACTCAATCAATTTGTTTATCGATTTTCATTCTTATTGTTCATCTATAGGTCATTTTTGTAAAAATTAGGAAATTAAGCTTGTATTAACTACTAATTAACATCGAAATTCTTTTCAGAGCTTGAATACTCTAAGTAACATATACTAGGGAGACTTGCAAAAACCAGCCTAATGTTTGGGGCAATTACAAAAAAAAAAAACCCGCAGAAATTTCAAAATTACAAAAAACCCATTAAGGTTTAATTTTATCTTAAATGTAAATCAATAACTGTAATATTATTACATATATGAGGGGGTTGTTTGAAATATTTTGTTCATGAAGGGCCAAGCTGTAATACAAAATCAAACTTTAAAGAAGCTTTGTAATTTTCAAAACCTCTTGAGTTTTTGTTGTTATTAGCTCAAATTTTGGGGTAATTTTGTAATTATTCCTAGATACTGAGACATACTAGGCCTGTATTCCAAAATTATTGCTTCCCTTTATTTAAATTAAGAAGTCAAATTAATAACTTTAATTTTTTTGACAAAAACTGTCCGGATAGTCAAACGGGTTCAAATTCGTTAAACGGATCCTAATATGACCCGATTACAAAAAGCGGTTGCATTTTTGTATTTATGAAAATGTGGTGGCATTTTTGTGATTTTGAACGGTGACATTTTTTTAATATTACGGTATGATGCTATGGGATCTACGGACCGGTGATATTTTTGTAATTTTAGGTAGTGACGTAGTATCATTAGTGCCGTTAAAAGTATTAGCTTTTCCTAGAAAAAGTACTAGTAATGCCTCTGGAAAGTATTAATAATCCCATTGAACAATATTTTTAGTAGTCCTAGTGATAAGTATTGATTTTTCCCTCAAAATATTAGTAATCCACCTAAAATATATCAATTGTTCCTTGAGAAGTATTAGCGGTGATATAGTATCACTTGTCATTAAAAATATTAGGTGTCCCTGAAAAATATTACTAGTACCTCCGAAAAGTATTAGTAACCCCTTTGAACAATACTTTTAGTAGTCCTCATGAAAAATATTATTTTTTTCCCTCAAAATTATAAGTAATCCCCCTAAAACGTATTAGTAGTCATCTTGAAAAATATTATGTTTTCCAATTAAAAGTATTATAGTAATACTTCCTGAAAAATATTAGTTTTTCTCGTAAAAAGTATTAGTAATTCCCATACAAATATTAATTCTTTTCTCCTAAAAATATTAATAGTCTCCTGAAAATATTTAGTAGTCCCCTAAATTCTTCAATAAAAAAATTTAGTTAAATTATTTATTATTGAGTTTCAGCTAAGTAACTAATCAATAACATTTATCGGGATTCGCAACTATTTCGGGATGCAGAAAATATATCATTGTGCTAAAAGAATCTATAAATAAATATAAATTACAATATACATAGTTACACAAGTAAAGCATTTTCATCATATATTATATATGTTTAATAATTCTTTGTAAATTAAATCTCAAAATCAACACAACTAATTTTTACCATCTAATTTCCTGAAACAGGATTTGCCAGGATTCACAAGATCTGTGATTAATCAGCTAATGTTGAATCTTAAGAGGATAAAAGGATTTGGAATCAAGAAAATAGGCATCACAGGGATTGAACCACTGGGCTGCTTGCCTGTAAATACTGCCTCATCTTCATATGCAAATTGCAATGCAGCACAAAATAATTTTTCACAGTTCCATAACCAACTGCTCAAGCAGAGTATTGGGGCATTAAACAATGAATCTGCTGCTCCAGTCTTCATATATCTTGTCACGCCCAAACGCGACGCGACAACGATCAATCACTTAAACAGAAATAATTCAATAGTCTAAACCAATGATACAAACTCCAAGTGAAATAGAGTCTAATGCAGCGGAATAAAATACACACAAGTACAAATTACATCTTAAGGTCCGACGGAATCCGAATACAACCCAATAGATTATCCGAATTTAACTTACAGTCCAAACAGAACAAAATGAAAAGTCCAACAACAATAAAAGTAAAAGGAGTGTCGCTCCACATCAACAGTAGGAATTCAATCTGTGGTAGGTTCGACGTCTTCAACGTACTCTTCATCTAAAGGTTAGAAAACAGGAGGGAGTGAGACAGAAATCTCAGTGGATGGGGTGATCGTGTGCAAGTGTGGCGATATATATAGTTAATGCGAGAAAACGGTTGTATGAAAACGCGTGAGGTATGATGCATGTTTTCATACATAGCCCACAAGCATCGTGATAAATATATATTAAGTAATATATTTATATAGTTTAAGAAATAGTTCGTGTAATCACACTTTACTTGATTCAAGCGGACGGGAGGATTGCGTCAAGTGTAGCGCCAATCCCATGCAAGACAATTAGTGGTTTGCGTCTTGAAGTGTAGCGCAACCCATGCATTACAAGTAGCGGTTCGCATCTTGAAGTGTAGCGCCAACCAAACGTTCCGTTCAACTCCTAATCGTGTGGATCTGGCCCTGATTCTTTGTTATTTCCTTGTAACTCCCCGTTCATGATGGTCCAAGACCTCGTCACCTTATCGCTCCATAGGCAAAGACAAAATCCACGTTGGAGCTAGCAAGGCTCGGATTCGTCATAATCATGATTATACCTCAAAGTACTACGACCCGCTTCCCTTGGACAAACTCCGTCCCCGGTTGCGGGATTAGGGCGATGGGGCGGAAGAGTGGAATAAGCGGCCAGCTTGCCCCATCCCGACGTATCCATTCCGATTGTGAGCTCGACACACCAAGTTGACTCGGCGATAAATTAAATACACGTTCGGGTAGTCAACCAGCAATCGAGTATATTGATTCTGGAAAGCAGTTCATAAAAAAGTTTTCAAAATTTGCGTAAAGTAATTATGGCGTTGGTGGAGTTATTTGGATGAAGATGATTATCGGGAGGACAAGCAATCTTCGATATCTTGAAAGATTAGGTGGAACATAAGTCCGTTATAGATTTGAAATCGCAACACGAGGAAGTCGCCCCGCGATCGGGTTTTAATCGGTCAAGGCGATCCGATAAGTCAAGTAGTTTTTGAGAAAATAAAATATTTTAATTAATAATTAAAGTCAGAGGGTCCAGGGCTGTTTTTAGTAAATGAAAAATAATTTAAGTTAGGTCCTTGATAAAAAGAAAAATTTACAATTAGCCCGTTTTGTAAAAACCAATACTTTTGGGGTTAAAAATTGAATAAATAAATATCCCGACCTTGAAAAATTATGAGGTCAGTTCCTAAAATCTCTAAATTGTTCAGAGATTCAGGTTTTAAAGTTTTGAGGTCGAGTTTTTATAAAATTCTCACATTGGCCCCAAATTTGTTAAAATTGTCATTTCGGGCCTTAAGTTTAAAATAATCGAACTCACAAACCGAGGGCTTTTAATGTGATTCCAGTTGGAAAATGTCACTAAGGTTAATAGGATATTGGGACAAAAGCAGTTTTAAAAAGAAATAAGTTTAGGTCCCTTAACTTTTAAAAATCTCATTTTTGTCCCGTTTTGAAATAATTGCCTTTAAGGCTTTTAGGGGTCAATTGTTATGAAATTTGAACCTTGGGTCTAAGATATAATTATGTTATAGTTAAATTAGTATTTCCAGGTGCATGGACTGCATAAGTCCTGGAAATTGTATTTTGGTCCTCAAGTTTAATCTTTTACAATTTGGTCCCTCAAATTTTATAAAATTACTTTCCAAGCTCTAAACACTTGGATTTTGGAATACACTTAAAATATGTTATTTCCAGTCCCTTAAGAGTTAAAATTTCAAATTTTAAAATTAGGGTCTGGTACAGTTTCGAAAATTGCAAAATAGCCCTTAAACTTCTAGAATTTTACAATCTAGTCCTTGGGCTTTTAAGGGTTGATTTTATTTATCTAAAAACTCTTAAAACTTTATTAAAATGTTAAAACATAATTTTGGAACTTGAGTTCAGTCCCAAAAATAGAAAAATTACAGAGGGTCCCTTAAGTTTTATTTTCTTGCAATTAAGTCCACCAACTTTTCATTTTTGCATTTTAAGTCCAAAAGTTGAAATTTAATCAATTATGCTCGACTTGTCCAGGTTATAAATCATTCAAAACATAGATTTCAAGAGTCATACACATACATATCCTTCTCATACAAAATATCATCAAGTATAACAATAAAATGTACATGTATGCCTATTTTTCGATAAATCGCATTTTTGAGCAACACTTGAGAATTTTTCCAACTTGATACAAAGAAAATATCATGCAATACATAATATATATCTCAAGTGCTCAATATCAAAATACTACATGCATATTTTCAATTTAAAACACCTGAAGTTGAAAGAATTTTTTCCACCCACCTCGTAGTAGTTTCTCGGGTTGATCTAAAATGTAGTCTTCTTTCTTGAATCAACTTCTTGACTCAAACTCTTGAAGATCAGCCTAAATGGTATCCAAATCATATTTTGGTGTTAAAATTAAAGTCTCAAGTCTAAAGAAAATATCTAGGACCAAATGGTTCTCTCACCTTAATGTCTTCAAGTAGTCTCAAAAATGGAAATTTTCCTTCAAGCCTCTAACCTCAACTTGAGATGGTTTAGGTCAGCCCTAAGCTCAAAATTCATATTCTTGAGTCAAAAATTAATTCTTCATGTTGTCGAGAAAAATACTAAAACACGTAATTTTCTCACCTTAATAATATGTAATCTTGAATTTCCTCTTCAAGCTTGTAGTCAAATCTAGGTCTCTAATTCTTCAAGAATTTTCTCTAGGAGTACCTCAACAAGAAGGATTCAATATTATTAGATGGTGAAGGTATAAGGTTGAGGATTGGAGAAGAAAAATAGAGTTGGGAGAAATGAAGATTTTCTTACCTTATGCTTGAAAATTTGATCTTTTTAGAGAGGAAAATGGAAGCAAGTCTTGTGTTTTTATGATAATTATGAAATGAATAATATTGGTAGATAGAAAAAAATAACAAAAATGATTGATTATCCTAAGACAGGCCAAAAGTTGGAGGAATAATAATCATTGTGTTGATATTTTATTTATTTGAATTTGGTGGAAAGAAAAGTTTGTCCATCCTTCAAGCATGTGACCAAAAGTTGAAAAAAATAATATATATGTAAATATATATATACATATATAATTGTAGGTCTTGAAAAGAATATGAAACAACCTCCCCATTTATGGTAATTTTCAAATTTTTAAAAATATATATAAAAAAAAATATTTTTTTTAAAAACAAATTGATTGGGAAATTGGTTGGGATGAATTATAGAATAAGATGAAATATTAGGATAAGGATTGGAATATACTCCTAATTGTTGGAGGCAATATTAAAGTAGTAGTCATTCGATCAGTATTAATACTAGAGGAAGAATATAAAATCGTTAGGCTCGAAACGAAAAGGCGTAATTGATGTTGAAAGAAATAAATAAAAGTCGAATTAGCGGTTCATTAATAATGTGTTTGTGATACATAGCCAATAAATAATCACTACAACACCGTATCTCACGTTGTTAAAATTCGGGGCCTCGCATTCACCTCCTCCAAAAGAATTTGGTCCCCAAATTCTCTTGAATAACTACGGATATTGATTAAATCATGTCTTCTTCTATCTCCCCACGTTGCGTCTTCGTCTCGGTTGTGGTTTCGCCATACCACTTTAACCGTCGGGATCTCTCTATTACGCAATCGGCGTATCTCCCACAATGATCCGATTGGTTTCGATGTAGGATAAATTTTCCATCGGAGGAGGAGTATCTTGGGTGATAATATGCTCGGGATCGATTGATACTTCTTTAACCTCGTACATGGAATACATCGTGCATTCCCATCTTGTCTTTGTAACTTGAGTCGGTAGGCTAAGCTTCCCCGATCTCTGGGAAAATTTGTAAGTCCAAACATATCTCGGGCTCAATCTGCACTATTTTCTTTCGATTGATCAATCCTTTCGGTGGAAGAGTCCGAAATACTCATCTCCGACTTCAAATTCTAAGTCCTTTCTTACCTGCTTGTCTGCGTAACTCTTTTGGTGGCTCGGTGTGCGGATCTCACCTCTTGGTCCAGCTTGACTTTCTCCGTGGCCTCACAACTAAGTACTTTGGAATCGGGCGACTTAGTTTCTCTTTTGAGTCCATTTGGTCATCAATCTCCCGGTGTAGTGAGATCTGGCTGCTTTCGCCGTAAAGGGTAGGGTGCCATCCCCGTTGTGGCTTTAACTGCATTGTTATTATAGGCGAACTCGACGATGGTAAGTGCGAATCCCAAGCTTCCTTGGAAATCCCGATGTGCGGGGCTCGCAACATGTCTTCGAGGAGTTTGAATCGTTCGCTCAGGGGCCGGCCATCGGTTTGTGGATGTGCTCTTGGTAAAAGCTTATCGAGGTACCCACCTTCTCGTGCAAGCAACTTCCCGAGAATCTAAAAACGAACCTCGGGTCTGCTAAACCACAATGTCGTGGCGATCCATGCGGTCGAATGATCTCTTGATATAATGCGAGTTTCGCAAGTTGTCGGTTTTAACCACATGGTTAAGAAGTGTCTGAAGATTTTATGAGTCGGTCTTTACTACCCGTATAACATCATGGCCTCGGCCTTTGGTCCTTGGTAGATCCGTCAAAGTCCATCGTTATGTGTTCCAATTTCCACTAGGAATTCTCGCGGTTGTAATAAGCGGATAGTCAGCAGGCCTTGTTTTTACTCGTTGACAAGTCGACATCTAAAACAAACTCCATTGCACAGTTGCTTCATGTTTACCCACCAATAATTCCGTTTCAAGTCCTTATACATCTTGTTTGCTCCATCGGGATGTATAGTGTATTTGAGCGGTGTCTTACCACGAGAGGATTCTGTTCCTAAGTTGCTCATCACTCGGTACACAAATTCTATTAGAAATCGATGATCCCATCTTACGTATGCAAGAACGATCTCTCTCCCTTTGAGTATATTCTCTTTTAGTTTTTTTTTGAAGTTGCACGTCAATCCCCTGTGTTACTTTGATCTCGTTGATGGAGATCGGGTTTAAGCGAAATATTAGCACATGAAATATGATATTGGTTCTCGTCGGATTCAAGTGTTAAATCTCTTCTAATGATTTCCGTTCTCGAATCATTAGTCTGGCTAAACTGTGCCTTTACGCTCAGGCGTCGGCTACGTTAGCTTTCCGGGATGGTATTGAATATCAAAGTGATAGTCCTCAATTAACTCCACCCATCTCGTGGCCTGGGAGTTGAGAGGTCTTTCCAGAGAATAGATCGCTTCAAGCTCTTTGTGATCGTGAAAATCGTGAAGGTTGCTAAAACAGTAGAGATGGTGTTTCCATTTCTTTACTTGCGAATCTTTGTTCTTTGCCAATTCAAGTCATCGTTGGGTAATTGGCCTCATACGGCTTGATCTTCGTGATGCATAAGCTATGACCTTTCCTTCCTCGTGCAGGAGCACCGCTCCTAGTCATTCTTTGATGCATCATTTGTAGGCGACAAGTTCTTTGTTCCCTTTGTAAGGCTGGCTAGACTGGATTTAGTGAGTCGTTTCTTGACCTTTGGAAACTAGACTCACACTTGTCATTCTACTCAAACTTGACTTACTTACGGGTTAGTCGAGTGAGTGGTCCGGCTATCTTGGAGAAATCCTGGATAAATCTTTGATAATATCCCAGCTAGTCCTAAGAAACTTCTTGATCTCCGTTAAATTCTGGACTCGTGTTGTTTCCATTCAACCCGCTGTCCCGTACCTTGAAGGATCTACTGGCCCGATTCGATTATTTTTATACTTTGTGTCCCAAGAATGCGACTTCACTAAGCCAAAATTAGCACTTGCTTCGAATTTGGCATAGAACTTGTGCTCTCGTTGTGTCTCGAAAATAATTTTTCGATGATGTTAAGTACTCTTACCGGACTTAAGAGTATACGGTATGTCATCAATGAATATCACTAAATTGATCCCGAATAAGGTTGAAAGACTCGATGCATCGATCCACAAAAGCGGCTATTGGGTGCTTCATCGAATAAAGGCATCACTACAAACTCGTAGTGTCTATATCACGTTTGAAATGCCATTTTGGAAACGCTTGCTACGGATCTTGGTGATAATATCCTTGTTGTAAATCAAACTTCGAGTACACCGTCGCTAGTTGAAGTTGATCAAATAGTTCGTCTATTCTTGGGGAGAGGATATTTAGTTGTAACATCTAGTCGAGATCATATAATAGTCACATCCTTAATGTATCTTGTCCGTGATACCTAAATCCAAGTCAAATTCACTTAAGCTTTTCTAGTCTTGAGAATGAATAACAGAAGTGTTTATCATTGATCAATATACTTAGTGATTCCCCTATTATCATTTTCCCAAAGTAATATCATTGAGTGTCTAGATCCCATAATATATCACATCAAATCATATCTTTATCAAGAGATATCCTCGGGCATTCTCTTCAAGTCTCACCATATCGGACATTATAATCTCTAAATCAATTTTCTAAATCACCTAACGTCGAATAAATATCACGATATCTTAACTTTCTATAACAACTCAAAAGAGTTCAAATATTCATCGAAGATTCAACTTAGGTCATCTAGCGGTGGTACTAATCCAAGGTCGAGAGGAACCTATCACGGGTCGACCGGTGTAAGTTTCCATCTTACTAGCCTAGCTCACGATACCTAACTGCATCACGCCCCAAACGCGACGCGACAGCGATCAATCACTTAATAAATAATTCATAGTCTAAACGATGATACAAACTCCAAGTGAAATAGAGTGCAATGCAAATGGAATAAAATACACCACAATCAAATTACATCTTAAGATCAAGCGGAATCGAATACAACCTGATAGATTATCCGAATTTAACTTACATCAAGCAAACAAAATGAAAAGTCGAACAACAATAAAAAAGGAGTGTGGCTCCATCAGCGATGGAATTGAATCATGGGTAGGTTCGAGCGTCTTCAACGTACTTTCATCTAAAGGTTAGAAAACGAGGAGGGAGTGAGGAAATCTCGATGGATGGGGTGATGGGTATGCAGCAAGTGTGGCGTATATATATAGTTAATGCGAAAAACGATTGTATGAAAATCGCGTGAGGTATGATGCATGTTTTCATACATAGCCATAAGCATCATGATAAATATATATTAAGTAATATATTTA
The DNA here is from genome assembly GCA_016081115.2 of Rehmannia glutinosa. Classification (NCBI taxonomy): domain Eukaryota; kingdom Viridiplantae; phylum Streptophyta; class Magnoliopsida; order Lamiales; family Orobanchaceae; genus Rehmannia; species Rehmannia glutinosa. The sequence continues at coordinate 31,863,285 of CM071929.1, read as the reverse complement.
TATAGTTTAAGAAATAGTTCGTGGTCACACAGCACGATGATTCAAGCGACGGGAGAGTTGAAATGAAGTGTAAGCGCCAATCCCGTACGCAAGACAATTAGTGGTTGCGTCTTGAAGTGTAGCGCCCGACCCGTACATTACAAGTAAGCGGTTGCGTCTTGAAGTGTAAGCGCCAACCAAAGCGTTAGTTGACTCCTAATCGTGTGGATCAGACAACATTCCTTTGTTCTTCCTTGTAACTCCCCATTATGATGGTCCAGGACCTGTCACCTTATCGCTCCAAAAAAGACAAAATCACGTTGGAGCTAGCAGGCTAGGTCGTCATAATCATGATTATACCTCCAGAAATCTACGACCCGAAACTTCCGCTCGGACAAACTCAGTCCCTCGGTTGGGGATTGGGGCGATGGGGAAGAGTGGAATAGCGGCCAGCTGCCGGTTCCATCCCGATGTATCCGTTTCCGTTGAGCTCGACACCAAGTTGACTCATGCGGTAAATTAAATACACGTTCGGTAATCCCAAACCGAGGAGCGAGTATATTGATTCGGAAGCGATTCGTAAAAAGTTTTTGAAAATTTGCGTAAAGTAATTATGGCGTTGGTGGAGTTATTTGGATGAAGATGATTATCGGGAGGACAAGCAATCTTCGATATCTTGAAAGATTAGGTGGAACATAAGTCCGTTATAGATTCGAATCGCAACACGGCGGGCGCGATCGGGTTTTAATCGGTCAACAATCCGATAAGTCAAGTAGTTTTTGAGAAAATAAAATATTTTAATTAATAATTAAAGTCAGAGGTCCAGGGCTGTTTTAGTAAATGAAAAATAATTTAAGTTAGGTCCTTGATAAAAGAAAAATTTACAATTAGCCCCATTTTGTAAAAACCAATACTTTTGGGTTAAAAATTGAATAAATAAATATCCCGACCTTGAAAATTATGAGTCAGTTCCTAAAATCTCTAAATTGTTCAGAGATTCAGGTTTTAAAGTTTTGAGGTCGAGTTTTTATAAAATTCTCACATTGGCCCCAAATTTGTTAAAATTGTCATTTCGGGCCTTAAGTTTAAAATAATCGAACTCACAAACCGGGAGGGCTTTTAATGTGATTCCAGTTGGAAAATGTCACTAAGGTTAATAGGATATTGGGACAAAAGCAGTTTTAAAAGAGAAATAAGTTTAGGTCCCTTAACTTTTTTAAAATCTCATTTTTGTCCGTTTTGAAATAATTGCCTTTAAAGGCTTTTAGGTCCAATTGTTATGAAATTTGAACCTTGGGTCTAAGATATAATTATGTTATAGTTAAATTAGTATTTCCAGGTGCATGGACTGCATAAGTCCTGGAAATTGTATTTTTTGGTCCTCAAGTTTAATCTTTTACAATTTGGTCCTCAAATTTTATAAAATTACTTTCCAAGCTCTAAACACTTGGATTTTGGAATACACTTAAAATATGTTATTTCCAGTCCCTTAAGAGTTAAAATTTCAAATTTTAAAATTAGGGTCTGGTACAGTTTCGAAAATTGCAAAATAGCCCTTAAACTTCTAGGGAATTTTACAATCTAGTCCTTGGGCTTTTAAGGGTTGATTTTATTTATCTAAAAACTCTTAAAACTTTATTAAAATGTTAAAACATAATTTTGGAACTTGAGTTCAGTCCCAAAAATAGAAAATTACAGAGGGGGTCCCTTAAGTTTTATTTTCTTGCAATTAAGTCCACTAACTTTTCATTTTTGCATTTTAAGTCCAAAAGTTGAAATTTAATCAATTATGCTCGACTTGTCCAGGTTATAAATCATTCAAAACATAGATTTCAAGAGTCATACACATACATATCATACCATACAAAATATCAACAAGTATAACAATAAAATGTACATGTATACCTGTTTTTCGATAAATCGCGTTTTTGAGCAACACTTGAGAATTTTTTCCAACTTGATACAAAAAATATCATGCAATACATAATATATATCTCAAGTGCTCAATATCAAAATACTACATGCATATTTTCAATTTAAAACACCTAGAAGTTGAAAGAATTTTTCCACCCACCTCGTAGTAGTTTCTCGGGTTGATCTAAAATGTAGTCTTCTTTCTTGAATCAACTTCTTGACTCAAACTCTTGAAGATCAGCCCTAAATGGTATCCAAATCATATTTTGGTGTTAAAATTAAAGTCTCAAGTCTAAAGAAAATATACTAGGACCAAATGTTCTTTACTCACCCTAATGTCTTCAAGTAGTCTCAAAAATGGAAATTTTCCAAGCCTCTAACCTCAACTTGAGATGGTTTGGTCAGCCCCTAAGCTCCAAAATTCATATTCTTGAGTCAAAAATTAATTCTGATGTTGTTGTCGAGAGAAAAATACTAAAACCATAATTTTCTCACCTTAATAATATGTAATCTTGAATTTCCTCTTCAGCTTGTAGTCAAATCTAGGTCTCTAATTCTTCAAGAATTTTCTCTAGGAGCGCTCAACAAGAAGGATTGATATTATTAGATGAAGGTATAAGGTTGAGGATTGGAGAAGAAAAATAGGGTTGGGAGTGTTTGATACATGTTTTTATCTTAATTTTGATGATTTTATTTTATCACCAAAAACAATGTTTTAAAGGTTGTCCAAATACTCTAAATGATTTAAAATGTTTTAATATTTTCGGAGTATTTTCTCAAAGTTTATTTTTAAGTCTAAATTGGACAACGCTTTTAATGATTTTTTCGTTATTGGGTTTTCACTCTCAAGCGATGTTTCTAAATGTTGTCTATCTTGGATCGGTTTAAAATGTTTTTTACTATATTTTGGAGTATTTCTTAAAAGTTTTTTTCAAAAATTGGACAACATTTCTACGTCATGACCAAGGCCGCCTATAGGGCAACCATACTCCAAGATGTTTTTAGAAGCATAAAATGAGACGGAAAGAAAAGCAGCAGTCGGTCGACCCGGTCATGCACAGGCGTCAGCCGATCCGGTCGGCCGTGCATCGGGTCGGCCGTACACCGCAAGTTCGTTTTTGAAAGCGAACTTTTAAACCTTGCAAAATCCTTGAGGGGACCGGTTGGGGTGATGGTCGGCCGGTCAGGTAGCGTCGACGGTCGCATCAAAGTTATTTTCTTGTGTATTCTTTCAACGTCTATTTGCGTGCGACCCGGTCGTATGTTTTGACGCAAAAGCAAATTTACCGTTTGACAGCGGAGACACATTTCCTTAAATTGTGGGATTGATTTCTAACGACTATATTCTTGATTTTAATTGTATTTTTAAGTCAGATTTTCAATCCCCAAGAGGAGCCCATGCTTGATCAATCATCTTCACTATAAATAGAGGAAGTTTTGGAGCAACTAATACAATAATTGAGATCTGACACAACAAGATACACTTCAAGCAAACACTTGGTCTTTCATTGTCATTATTCTTGTTGTAAAATTGCCTAGCTTATCACTTTCCACATCTTTGAGGTCTAGCTATTCTTGATTACACTTGCACTACATTGTATTATCAATTATCGAGGTTGTAATCTTGAATTTGTGGTCGATCATTCAAACCTGAAGATATCTTGTGAGTGTTCTTAATGGTAAGAACACGCAGCTTGGGTGAACTAGGTGTTAGGTGTGAGAAGATTGTGGTAATCTTCTTTGTTGAGGTGTTGAAGAGTGTGGTGCTCTTCAAGGGTGAAGATTGTAGTAATCTTCACAGTCTTGTTGAAGGAAGATTGTGGTAATCTTGAAGGAGATTGTGGTAATCTCCAAAGGTGGTGTTGAAGAAGAGTGTGGTGCTCTTCAAGGTGTTGTAAGTTGAATTTGTATTAATTTTTGGTAATTAATAAAATTCTTTTCTTTTCAAATCCATCCTGGATCTTCAGGATATCTTGTGTGGTAGAGGATTGGCACAGGTGGGTTGAACCTGCTCTTTAAATCGGCGTGTGTTCTTTGCATTCCGTGACTTTATTATTTTGTTTGAGCATTCGATTGTTAAAAGAGGCGAGAAATCAGAAAAGATGGAGATAATCTATTCACCCCTCTAGATTATCGAGCCGCTGGACTTACAAGTGGTATCGAGCCAAACTCTTTGGCAAGCTCGTTTCACATCGCGAGTGAAGAGAAAGCGATCGGCAGTTAACGAAGCTCAAATTTCGACACTTGCATCACCAAGCCACCTCGGTTTGATTCCAAAAAATTTTATATTTTGGAAAGAAAGAATGGAATGCTATTTATAAAGGTTGCGGGTTCGATATTTGGAACACCGTCATCAATGGAGAATCCATTCCGATGAAAGATACACCACACACCTCAAAGGCTTCAAAAGCTCAATGATGAAGAGAAGAAAATCATCTCACTAAATGGTAAGGCTTTAAATATTTTATATTGTTCATTTACTAATTTAGAATATGAACATATTGTAGGAATAAAGTCGGCATGGAGTATGGCAAAAATTAGAGAAGCCATCGCCATGATGTATTTTGCAAATGAAAGGAGTCGATCAAAAGCGTCACTTCTCAAATGGATACGGCATCAAAATCCGACAATATGGGATGGTCTTTTAAATTCCACATGAAGCCGAAAAATGTCTTATGGGCATCAAGAAGAAAACAAGGTAAGTTAAACCTCTACTTAACATGACAACGAATTGCAAAATGAATAGTGACTTGCAAAATGATTATAATGAGCTACAAGATGAATTCGAAACATTTACTTGTTAAATACAAAAATTTGAAAAAGAATTCATTGTTTTGAAAAATGATAAGGATAGTTTATTTACTTATGAATGTTTATCATGTGCTCACACCACCACTCTTGATAAGGTTAGAAATCTTGAAAATGAAAAATAGTACTCTTGTTGAGAATATTGATTGCATGAAAAAGGATTTATTAAAATCCAACTAGGACCAATAAAATGTCAATATTGTTGATATTCATAATTGTGATAAGACGATCATAAGCTAAGAGTTGTTGATCATATGAAAAAGGATCAAGTCACTAATGCGTATTGGTCATTATCTTTCCATAATTACTTACTTGTTTTATTGTGGCAAAAGGGTCATGGCAATTTAATTCTTGTCGGGCTAGAAATAGCTCTAAATATTGTTGGAGACCCTAAAAGTCTCAAGGTAATCTTAAAGGACCCAAACACATGAGAGGCCACAAAACAATGCGCTATTAGGTACCCGCAAAGCAAAAATCGGAGAAAATTCATGCCACCAAGAAAACATCAAATGAACGTTTCATTTGATCAAAGAAGGAACTAACTCTCAACAAAGCAAATTTCCAAGAAGAGCGTATAATCAAAAAGCAGGAAGAAACAATCGCCGGAAATGGCAAAGACATCATCAACAAGATTAATTTTCAAAAGAAAAGAAACCATCAACCATGGGAAGGTAACAAACGCTTGGAAATGGAGTAATCAAGGAAGTCATCATCAACAAAGTGACTTCCAAATGGGAAGATATCATCATCAACAATGGGAAAGAAATGGCCATTAGAGCTTAGTGAGGGGTAGTGGCGTATCTCCACAGTTTATATGCATTTTATTTCTTTTAATTATATGCATTTTTTTGTGTGTCTTAATTCTGAAAATGATTTTCAAGTATTTTTTAAAATAGGTCTGCTTATATTTATGAGTTTCAATATTTTTTAAAAGAGACCTTCATGTTTTCTAAAAACTCTTGAGCTTTTCATTAGACTTGTGGCTTATTATCTCTTATGAAATCTTATAGCATAAGCTCTTTTCATTATCTCATATTTTTGCCTACGTGAATTTTCTATGCATATGTTGCCTAAGAATTGTGTAGGATATATACTTCATCTTTACGTTGGCTATTAAAATTACGTCAAGTTTCTTAAACCGTGAGTATATGTCTACTCGTATTTTCTTTAAACTTCGATATTATGCACATATCTTTCAAGATATTTCATTTTGACCCAAAGTGCCCCAATTGAACTTGCAAATATTTTCTTTTAAAAATCGTGTTTAATCTCGATTTTATCATTTATATGTTTT